>PVHP010000023.1:0-269507 GCA_004024765.1 Zapus hudsonius | reverse complement strand
AGAAACTGTGTAGCAAGGGGGCGGAGCAGACGAGCTGGAGGCCAGAGGGGGGGAGGGGCTGCGTACAGATGCTGATGAAGAGAGAATATTAATACGAGGAATAAAATAAAAAGAAAACAACAGAAAGAAGAAAAAGAAAGACACACCTATGCCTGGGGGGGGTGGGATAGACAGACGGCGGGAAGGTGGGGGCTGAAACACAAGAAAAGCCACGCCGCCGAAGGAAAGCCGCGGAGGGAAAGCCGTGCCGAAGGAAAGCCTCAGGCGCCGGCGGGCGCGGGCAGGGTCCTGCCTGCCTGGAGGACTCACTGACTTTTGCGAGCTGGTCAACGCTGGTGGCCTCCAGTCCTACGGATCCTGTGCTCTGAGGTGTCTGGATTCAGCGGGGTCAGCCATCTTTTCCTCCTAGATTCAACTTTTATACAAGATTGTTCAGGGCAATGAAACCTATAACAATCATTCATGTATATGCATATTCATATATATATATATTATATATATATATATATATATATATATATATAGTGGGAGGGGGAGGGTTATGGAAGCCGACAGGCTTAGCAGTCAGGATCTGCAAGCAACTACCTGAAGGATGGGGCTTCCAGCTGGATCCATGTTGAATTAAAACTCACAAAATTGATGTAACTTGGGAACTTATAGACAATAAATTATGATATTTTGGAAAGACACAAACATTTTACTACGATGACTATCATTCTTCCCACTTTTTAAAAAGTACTATTCACACAATAACGTGGGGCAGAGTAACATTGGCTATGAACTTACAATGGTTAAAGAGAGAAAACACTTTTCTCTCCTGTATGGCCCTGTTGATATTTTGACTCACAGAACTCCTTCTTGCAGTTTTTCTTTGCATTTACAAGCAACCTTATGTTTATAATTCCCATCTGATCTTATTAGTGGAAAATAAACACAGTGCAAAAGGTTCAGATAGTTTTCCCAATGATAGTTTATCAGATTTTCATTCTGATGTGTGGAACCATCTCTGTGTAGATTAATGCGTGCTCATTCACCCCTAAATATAAAACAATGATTTGTCAGACTTTGTAGAAGTTTTAAGCCTTCTATGAAGGATATCTGCAACAATTAATTAATTTAATTTCCTGTCATGAACAAGCTATGTCAGAAACATAGATAGACATGTTTGTGTCTTTCCAAAATATAATACTTTCTTGACTAAGTTCCCAGGTTATATCAGTTTTGTGAGTTTTAATTCAACATGCACTACTGATTTCACTTCGTAGACATAGCCACTGCTTAGGGTATAACTCTCCCAAGTGAAGATTCTTTCAGAGACACCTGTGCCCTTTTCTGGGTTTGTCACCTACAGACACAATAGACCTAAAAGAATTAAAATTTCCTTAGGATCTCATGCTATGGAAAGAAAAAGGAAGAGGAAGACCTTCATTTTGATGTTGACATTTATATATTCTGCTTCCCATTGTGTGCACATTGGATAAATCTTTCTCTGCTTTTCTCTATGGCTTGCCTCTTAAATTGGTATTATTGAGTTATAGACACCCAATAAACACAAAAATTCTTGCACTACAGATTTAAGGTAATGTATTTTCTCCTTTTATTAGCTAAACAGCAGGCTGATGCCCTTTACTGATGGAAATTTTTCCTGTAATGCCATTTTCTCACTTATTAACTTTCAGTGCAGCTAAACCATTTGAATGTCCATTTGTGTAGCTAAAAGAAAAAGGAAAGGAAGAATGACAAAAAAAATAAGTAAGATATGACACTGATTTCTCAACCTGAACTAGACATCACCAGTCCATTTATTGACTCACTTACCCCTGAGATACCACACTGAGTTTTCAACCAGGAGTGAACATCATGGTGGTAACAGCCTGTTGTAGTCAGCTTCCTGTGGCTCTCACAAAGAACCTGGCTAAAAGCAGCTTTTGGAGGAAAGGGTTTCTTTTGGCTTACAGACTCAAGATGAAACTCTATGATGGCAGGGAAAATGATGGCATGAGCCGAGGCTGGACATCACCTTCTTGTCAACATTAGGTGAGCAATAGCAGCAAGAAAGTGTGCCAAATACTAGCAAAGGGAAGCTGGCTATAACATCCATAAGCCCATCTCCAACAAGGTTTCTATTCCAAAATTGCCATCATCTGGGGATCAAGCATTCAGAACACAAGATTAGAGGGAACACCTGAATCAAACCACCACACACCCCAAAGCTTCCACCAACAACACACCTCCCCCAGGACGGCTCTCCCTGCCAAACTGCCATCAGCTGTGGATCAAGCAAGCACCCAAAACACATGACTTTATGGAAGACACAGGATTCAAACCATCTGAAGGAAGAATCCAGAAGATAGGAATTAAAGTGTCCCAAGGAGTAAAGTTGGAGAGGATACAAGTGAGCTGGATGATGGGAGTGAGTAGGAAGCAGGTCAGCAGAGCCCCGAGCAGAGCTTCTGTGAGTACCAACATCATGGAAAGCACTCGAAGTAGGAAAAGACTGTGGTGCTAACAAGCAGGATTTGAGGATCAAGAGAGGAAGTGGAGCATGGCAGTTGTATTAGTGTTGATCCCTAATGTGTTTTGGACCCCAAATATGCTGCTTAGTGTGGTTTACTCCTTTGGGTGTCACCCCAGATTCAGTTCACCTCAATATGGTCTTGGACATCTCTTGGAGGCAGACAACCATGCATTACCCCATCTGACCCAGGGACAGGTTATGAATCACTCTAAGGTGATTCCTTTGTTAAACGTTTTCATTAGAGAATGAGAGAGAGAGAGAGAGAGAGAGAGAGAGAGAGAGAGAGAGAGAGAGAGAGAGAGAGAGAGAGAGAGAGAGAATATACGGGTGTGCCAGGGCCTCTTGCACACAAACTCCAGATGCACTGTGTAGCACTATGTGCAGAAGAAGCAAGATAATATACAAGGCAAAATAGTAGAATGAAACAGATAAATGAGAGTCAAGAAAACACACCAACACTGTCTCGGAGATTTCCCTTCATGGTTGCCAGGAAAGGTCTCAATGGTAGGGTGTCATGGGCTGGAGACACAGCTCCATACTCCCACCCATAGAAGCCCTAGGAGTTCTCAATGACCTCCACTCAGGTGAAACCTAAATCTAAATCAGAAAATAATTTTTGAAAGGGCCAGTATGAAGCCGAGCTGGGGTTTCTTTTGATATTTTAACATGGATCTAAACAGCACATTAAAGGAAAGAAAGACACTCAGGGAAGTCTAAGACATACCCAGACATGAATGTGGACTTCTCAAGGGGGAGACATATATGATTGTGGTGTTTGTCAAGTTACATTTCAAGGGTTGCTAAGGAAGTTTTTTTTTTCTTGAGTGCAGAGGAAGCAGCCAAGCAGGTCAGTGCACCCCTGTCCACAAAGATCTCCAGGGCCTCAGCCCCAGCTCAGTAGATGCAGTCACCCAGGCCTGGGCATGCAGGCCAGGAATGTGGACCTACTACCAGGTCTAAGGGGAAATTCCAGAAAACACTACCAGTGGAAAGAAGGTCCTGGTGCTTGGAAAACTGTAGCCCACATGACATCATCTATGTGTGAGCTCCAACCAAGGTCACAAGGGTGATACAAATGGTCTGTCTTCACAGAAACCGAATACAAAGTTGAGACACATAGACACATTAAAGAAAAACAAATCAAGGAACATAAACGATAGTTTCAAGAAGCCCTGAGTTGAATCCTCAAAACCTACATAAAAATCCGATGCTGCGGTGGGAATCCGTAATCCACTGCACTGAGGAGTCAGGCCAGCTGGTTTGGTGGACACCGTGGTGGAGAACAGAAGATCCTGCCTCACACTAGGTATGTGAGGACCAGCATCCAAAGTTGTCCTCTTTCTGACCCCCTCATGCCTGTCATAGAATTCACATGCTGTGCTCACACATGTGAACATGCACACACACACACACACACACACACACACACACACACACACACACTTTTTAAAAATTAAAGAAGTGAGAAGTTCAATGCTATTCTCTCTCTGTCTATTCACCCTTCGTTCATTTTTCTCAGACTTCTTTCTTCCTAAATTAGAGTTCTTATGACTCTGATTTTACCAAACAAAAGGGAAGTAAATGTTTTATTTTTCAATGAAGGAACACAGTCCTTGGCTTTCCAGTCATGCCAAGCTCTCAATTATAGTCAAGATTGATGTTAACAAAACTCAAATAAAACTCCTATGAACAACCCCTCCAGCACTGTCACCAGGGAGGTCTTGCCTCTGCTCTTTGATTCCTTCCTCATAAGAAACACTAGAATCAGTCTCATCTCACAGAAATCATTTTTAAAATCTGCTTTAACTGTCATTCAACGATTTACTGGAGAATAAAAATGTTGATTTTGATTCAAAAAATCATAGGAGTATCATGTCTAGTTTTATTCTGGCTTTCATCCTCTGGTGTAGATTTTAGTATCAAGGTGAACACAGCCAGAGATAACTGAGTTGGACCTCTTCAAACACACAGACCACGGTAAGCATTTTCAACCCCGAAGGTAAAAAAAAAAAAATAAATGTAGACATAAATTTTACAAAAAAGTTAAATGTAATTCACAAGAGGAAACTTCTGACTTAATCTGAATGTCGGTAATCCCATGGACTCAAAATGTATTTCATTCAAGATTTCAACAAAAATAAAGAAAAACATTATCTTTAATAAAAAAAAAAATTCAGCAACAACAAAAACTAGCCATGCCTGAAGCAGGTTTAAAGTTGCAAAACTCAACAGACAAGTCAAGGAATGGAGTGAGCTCCCAAGGGTGCAGTGTGAAGGCAGTGGCCTGTCTCCTTCCTGCAGTGCAGAACAGGATGCAGCAGGTAGAAGCACATACGTTCATTTATTTCCCACAGCTTTCATCCAAGTTTAGTAACCTCGTTATATACGTTTTGAGTGCTAAGTCATTATTTTGTATTTTCAGTTAGGTGTCTGGACATGGGCCACTGTGTCCCATAGAATGTTTACCATCAACCTACTATAAGCATTCTGTTCCTTCCTCTCAGAACATATGCTACTGCTTAAATCTCTGTAACTCTCTTTTCACATCTTTTGTCCTTGTGTTTCCAAGTTTATGGGCTTTCCATCCACTAGAGGCATTCAAACAATTCTGCTTTTTTCCATGCAGCCAACCACTCCAAACTTGGTGACTTAATGTATTGTGTTTAATTTATATATTCATGGATCCCGTGGGTCAGAAATTCAAGGTGCAGCTGGGATGGCTTGTGTCATGATGTTTTCATGAAGTTCAGGTCCTAGTTGGAAAGTTGGACGTGATGAGTGACTGAACAGGCTGAGGCTTGGAATCACCAGATTCCCATAAGAAACATTAAAGCTGGGCTCTGTGGGGATTGTGAAAAATACAAGACCTTGTCTGATGGCTGTGCTTTTCACAGTCAGGCAACAGGGTTCCAACAGCAGGATTGTGCTGAGTGAATGGCCAAGGAATTAAAAAGCAGTTGCATTTACTTCAGTGGCTTAACTTCCGATTAAAACCCTTTCTCTATTGGTTCAAATAGTCACACTATTCCCACAATGCAAAGGAAAAGTCCACTTTGCTTCTGATGAAAAAAATTCAAAAAGTTTGTGACCATTTTTAAAATAACCATATAAACTATTATTTGGGCTAAATGTAGTAACGTAGTCTAATCGCCAAGAGTCTGGATAAGGATGTGCATTTTATTTTAGTTTTGTTTGCTGGGTTCTTGTTCATCATCTGTTCTTTCAATAACAATCCATACACTTCAGAGTTTAACGGCCAGTCCATTTTAGTAGAGGGTCAAATGGGTGTCAGGCAATCCAGGCTCAAGCCCACAGTGCCCGGTATTTCTTTGGACCCAGGATTAATTCTAGAAAGACAATGTGGAACAATGCAGATTCCTGGGCTGTGTTTTCAGAGACTTATGAAAAGATATGTTACTTTTGTACCCTGGTCACTCAAACTTTGTCATCTGATAATAACGTGACAAAAAAAGTGTCCGGAGCTAATTAGAGCAGGGACAGGGGACACAGAGTCCAGATGGTGATGTCTGCTCAGAGCCCTTTGCTGAACTATTCTCATACCCCATATTCTCGTATTGCTCAGCCACGCTGAATTAGATTTTAGGTGTTTTGCGTCCAAACTTTCCTTTAGAAACATCGTTAACTGATACTTTACCTAAATAAAAGAAATTAAAAATAAGAGAAAATAGTGTAATTCCAAATCAAACTTACGTGATTCTAAAGTTGCTTTAGTCAGAGAATAATAGAAACAGACTAATAGAAATAAATCCATGATCCAAAACATTCCTCAAACATAAATGTATTTTAGGTTCAATTAAATCTATTTTAATTTTTAAAATATAGATATTTTTTAAGTCAAATGGAGGTCAGTTTGGAGACACTCAAATTTTGTGTGTTATAGTTGAACTGACCAGAGGCTCATTTTTTGTTCAGCCTTCATGAACAGACCAAACAAGTCTTCAGTTGCTAGTTAGTTCGCATAAGCCTTTTCATGCTATGCAAATACTTCTTTCATATGGATCATCTTGTTCTGTGTGTCAGCCTGTCACTACACTGTGAGCACTTTACAACTGTTTCTTCTATACCTGAGAAAATGCTCACAAGAGTGCTGAACCCCAGAATGAACGCCTGAAAGAAGAAATCAGAGGAAGGAGAAAGCAAATGCGGATGAGTAATTTAGTCCAAGGCTTGATTACCTTGTAGAAGTTGATATTTTTTTAGGACAGTTTGGTGAACATATTCTTGACATCATATTATATAAGAGAACAAGAAACAGAGTTTATTTGAAATGATTGTTGAATTATTTGCACTTGAAACATGGGGAGCCTAATTAGCTATTGTTGATATTAAATCATCCAGTTAAAATAATGATCTTCTGAATATAGTCTAATCCTGTGTCTAGATACATTATTGGTGTGTGTATGAATGTTCCTGTGTGTGTGTGTGTGTGTGTGTGTGTGTTCTGCACATGTGTCCATGTGAGTGGAGAGACCACAGGTTGATATTGAGTGTCTTTCTCGATTGGTTATCAGTTTATCCCAGGGGATCCCCCTTCTCTGATTCCTGAGCTCTGGGATTACTCTCAAGTGCCACACCAACATCACATTTCTGTGGGGTGGTGTTGATCTGAACTCCATGCAGTGTGCACTTTAATCGATGAGATAGTTTCCAGAGTCCAAAAAAAAAAAAAAAAAAAAAACCCTAGAAATGTTAATATGAGATGGCATAGGTTCTCTCTATGTAATTTTATAGGACTATAATGCTTGGAAGTTATTTCATAACAGTTTTAAGAGTGATCTTTGGATGTTTAAGTAATGTTTTAATATTTATATATCATTTAAATTGCACTTTTGAGTGTTTCACAAGACCACCTTTAGCATTCATTTTGCCCCCATTCCTGATAGACACCATCTACTTTTTTTACATTGCAGTTATAATTACTTACAAACTTGGATCTCAGCCCTGAGGGATAACCTTAATTTCTAAAAAGTGCACTAAATTTAAAATAGGATGCACATTGCCTTCCTTATATCTGCAGATTGTGAATTGTAGCAAATGTTCTACTCTTTCAAATCTTGCTTTCCATGTGAAGAGAGATTAAAAATGTAAGTAGCTGTTCCAAATGCCTTTCACTCTCATTGCTTTTACTGACATGTCACATAATTTTGTCCTATACACTCAAAATTAAACCTACACATTAACTTCACTAACTCTTTCATTGCCTCCTAACCAAAGCATGGACACATGCATAAGCACTATTTCCTATCTATAAAAGGAAGGGGAATTTTAGAGATGGCCTGCATGTGTACAGACAAGAGATAAGTATATGTTGAGTGTATGCTCTCTATCTAAATTACCTCACCGAGGAAAACACAGTTTACTAAAGAGGCATTCCCTATAAAAATCTCAAGTTTTTATTAGTCTGGTTAAAAACCATATATTCTCTTAAGGTCCTATAGTCTGGCAGTCAGGATAAATTACTTCTACAGGATTCACATTTTTAGAAACAATTTACGTCTTCTGTGAGATGGCACCATAATCCTACTCAGTTTTATAAAATGCCAGTCACTCAAAGCCATCCCCTAGAAAATTCAGCCTCCTGGGACACCACAGGACTCCCTAGAAACTTCTCTATCTTTTCCTCTTTTCCTTTGTCTCTCCCTTCATCCTCTTTGTTAACTCCTGAAAATGAGCATGCCATAGAAGTCACTTGAGCTTAAGGAACCAAAAACTCAATGTTGGGCAGATGGCTCCATGGATAAAGTGCTTGCCCAGAAAGCATGAATGCTTTCCTGAATTCCAATTCACAGAGCCCACACTTTTCTGAACTCCTCATGCCCATTGGGGCATACCTACCCTCTCAAAAACAGCTGAAAACTGTTTTGCACACAGCTGAAGAACCGACAGCTTATCTCCTGTAGGGAAATTCCAACAAAAATCAAAGGCTACCTGAACTTTATGTGAAGCTGGTAATGATGCCAAAACCTGAATTCTTTAATTTAGGCCTGCTGTAAAAATACTAAAGGGCTTAGTGAGCAATATAAATTCCTAAAAGTTCCAGAGGGAAGAAATTCAAGGTGAAAGTGCCAGTGTTTTGGTCTTTGGCGAAAGGCATTTTCTGGATTGCATTGACATTTTGTTGTATATGTCAGAAACAAGAGAAAGTTTAGAAGGTGTCTTTTATAAGGGCACTAATCCCCTCACAAGGATTCAGCATCACTCATGTCATAACTATCACTTAACACATTTGAGGTTGAGGATTTGGAAGGATGAGCTTTCAGTCCATAAGAGCACACAACTCATGCAAATAGTATAAGCTGCATCTAAGACAGTTAGGGTATATAAATATTATATTTCTCCAAGGGTATAAAAGACTTCATTTAAGAGATATACCTTTGATGACATTGTTTATAGTAATACTAATATTAGTTGTACATGATAGACTTGTACAATAAATAAATTGGTTATAACAGCCACAACATTGCATAGATTGGGTTTTATTCTATGGCATTTGGTAATTTTCCATGTGTTCATTGGTAATCATGTCATTGTAAGTGTGTGTGGGTATGACTTTGATTATTGTAGATACTGCTTTACGTTCAGTAAGACTAGTTAATCTCCCAGACAATGCACAATTGTTGTATTTGTCTCTCAGGTTTGGGCTCATGCTTCACTGCTGGCTCCATAATTTTTTGACATTTTATATCAATGGAGATACTGTAAAAATGTTCTGAATATGGGCTGGAGAGATGGCTCAGCAGTTAAGGCATTTGCCTCCAGTGCCTAAGGCCCTGGGTTCAATTTCCCAGTACCCACATATGCCAGACCCACAATGTGATGATGGCCCTGGTCTCTCTCTCTCTCTCTCTCTCTCTCTCACACACACACACACACACACACACACACATTCTCACTCTCTCTCTCTGTATCTCTGCTTGAAAATGAATAAGTAAAATATTTTTAAAAATGTTCTGAATATGATAAATGGCAATCAAAATTTAATGTATATATTAACAACAAGTAATAATTTGTAAGAATTTTGCCATTGTGAAAGTAATTTAAATATGTACAACTGATATCAGATGTGGGCATTATGGACAGGATTTTGCTTTGAAAAGACAAGTGTAAATTGATGATTACTGCTTGAGTTATGATACCATGCTGACGTTTTCCAAAAGTCCTGCTCATAGTAGGTGCTGTTGGGGGCTTACTGTGGCTATCGGACCTCTTTTCATTCAGACCACCATCCTGATGCTAACTTCCCATTTCAAACTCCTGAAATATGCCTGCATTTTTCCATCTCAAGCTTTGTTACCCTCAACCTCCACTTGATCTCATTAGCACATGGAAGTTAAACATCCCACCCTCCTAGGAACCTGCACCATCAGGAACAGAAACATACCAACAATGTTCTGGACTTGCCCTTTATGAAGGGATTGTAAGAGCCAGTGGAATCTCCTTCAAAGATCTTAAATTGATTCTTCTCATTTTATTCACCCTCATCTCTCACTCCCATTGCCTGAGATTAGGACCCAAACAGTCTGTTTGTATGCAACTGCTTTAAAAATATTTTATTTATTTGTAAGGAGAGAGAGAGAGAGAGAGAGAGAGAGAGAGAGAGAGAGAGAGAGAGAGAGAGAGAGAATGGGCACACCAGGACCTCCAGCCACTGCAAACTAACTGCAGGTGCATGTGCCACCCTGTGCATCTGGCTTTATGTGGGCATTGAGGAGTTGAACTGAGATCTTTAGGCTTTGCAAGCAAGTGCTTTAACCACTGAACCATCTCTCATTTTTTTATCAGGCTCAATTCGGAAACACTGGCAAGAGTAAATCACTTTTTGAACCTTACCTGATTTGCCTGTGTAAGTGAAAATCTCCAAGTATTTTTTTGACAAACAGTCCAGAAATATTAAAGGTGTAGAGGCTGGAGAGTTGACTCAGTGGTTGAAGTGATTGTCTGCAAAACCTGACAACTCGGGTTCAATTCCCCAGTGCTCACATAAAGCCAGATGAAGAAAATGGGGCACACATCTAGAGTTTGTTTGCAGCAGCTAGAGTCCCTGGAACACCAATTTATTTATTTTCTCTCTCCTTGCAAATAAATAAGTAAATAAATAAATAAATGTAAACTAATTAATTAATTAATTAATGGTATAGACTTCATGAACCCCTCAAGGTTTGTGGTTATTTAGCTAAAAGATAAACATAGGTGTAGTGATTTTCTTACCCAGAAGAGTTATTAATGTCATTCTTGTATTGTGTTACATAAAGTTAACTAATTTAGTAATCATATTAAATTTCCTTATGCAGCTGCTTCTCAACTCGGTCTACCTGCTGTTTCCTTTATTAATGAGGCAAATAAACATTTGACATATGCTCACTCTCTGCTTGTATGAGACATATGTTTTAACAGAAAACACACCTACATCATGGCTGTTGCCCGAGAGTGATAAGACACTGGGGGCTGAAAGACTCATCCCAGTCTCAGAGAGATCAAATAAAATGTGTATTTGTGGGATAGTGAAATCTCAAAACTATTTTTAGTATGAATGGGGTTAGCTTCAAACTGAAGGTAACTAAGCTACTTTATTCTACAATATAAAAGTATCTCTCACCTTCCTCTCCACACAACCGAAATATATTCATCAGTTCGGGAAACACAGTGGTAACTTGCATGGTCATGAGGAAATCCCAAGTCTTTAGTGCCTCAGCAAATCTCTGAATCCCAAGTCTCCAGATCCCTAGCCTAGCTTGGAAAAAAGCAAGGAGTTCATTCCCATCGCCTTACACTTACCCTCAAAGCACTGAGAAGGGCAGAGTCACTGGTTATGAAGCATCCACACTGGCATGCACAGGATATGGAGTAATTGTGCTGACAACTGGAGGCCATTAGCAAATTAAACCACAACAATGCTCAAAGAACCCACCTACATCCTGGTATGGTGGCACATGCCTTCAATTCTAGAACTACCCAGCACTAGAAAGGCAGAGGTAGGAGGATCACCATGAGTTCAAGGCCACCCTGAGACTACATAGTGAATTCCAGGTAAGCCTGTGCTAGAGTGAGACCCTACCTCAAAAAACAAAACAAAACAAAACAAAACAAAAAAGAACCCACCTACAAACCCTCCTTCGGTTTTCAAACAGGAAAACCTCCTCTGGAATTTAGATGCCACCCTATGGAAAGGTATAATGGTTAATTTCCTTTGTTAACTTGATTGGGTATAGAATTACCTAGGAGATAAATCCATGGGCATGTCAGTAAGGCAGTATAGATCAGTTGAATGAAAGTGGGAAGATTACTTTACCTGTGAGTGGTACCTTCTATGTTCTGGAGCCTCAAACTACATGAACAGGAGAAAGTATACTGAGCCCACGATTGATCTATTGCTATTTCCTATGGATGCCATGTGACCATCCACCTCCTGTTCCTGCTACAAAGTCTTTCTTACCATGATGTATTAACAATCATTCATAGTACACCTTTCCTCATTTAAGCTATTTCTTTTCAGTTATTTGGTTACACCACAATGAAGAAAGTAATACAAAAAAATGGTACCATGAGTGGGGTCTTTATGGTAATATTGAACCATGTACTTAATAGGCCTTTGGAAATGGTTTGTGCAAGGAATGCAGAAGAGTTTGGAACTTTATTAGTAGAAAAACCATAGAGTGCTAAAAGTAAATTAGATCAGCCTGACAACCCCTGGTTCCAACCACTGGTTCCTTCCCTCACCGAGCTGTTGACCAAAGCAACTCATGAGATTCTAACAACAAGACAGAATTCTGTCAAAGCTCTTGAGTGCTCTCCCCAGGCCTGAGGCAAAACCCTGTTACTGAAGAAACCACAGACTGCATCGATCAGCATAGAGAAACCCTTCAACATCCGGAATGGAATCCAGCCCCCAGAAGGCAGTTAGTGTAGTGCTGGAAAGCACTGCACAGGCTGCCAGGGGAAACTGATCAACGACAGCTGGAGTAAACAGAGACGATTGACACGAAACACAATCTGTGGCCATGAGTAGGCTGACCACACCTCCTACTGGGAGGGAACAGCAAACCAACAAAGGAGCACTTGTGTAATGGAGGATCCTGGGCCTGGGGGAGACAATCAACAGCTTTCAAATTCGACCAATTTTCCACTTAGTGAGGGGGACCCTTTGTCTGGAACTAGGGATTTAGGGCGATAGGCACCGGACCCTGTACTTTTGGGCTCCCAAAACAAGATGCACTATGGGAGTGAGTGACAGGGAGACTACTAAAAATAGAATCTAGGTAATCCAGAATTGTGTATATTTGTTAACCTACACTGATCTCACTCTCCGATGGAGATTGTGTTTGTATTTTACAGGATGCAGCGAGAGAGCTGGGGCCCATCTAACCCTACCAACCGACCATAGGCCGATAGCTGAGATTCTGGCAAGAGAGGAGCCACCACAGTCATATCGTGGAGGATCCAAATGGAACCCCGCAGAGAATGATGGGATGAACAAGGGGCCCACAGCCACAGCCATTAAATTAACACAGGTTAAGCCAGTGAGACAGAAACCAACGATTTCGACACAAAGACCCCTAAGCTCACAACCTTAAAGCAGCCTTAATACTCATCCACCACGACTCAGGGAACTGTGCGGAAGAGGGGGTGGAAAGATTGTGAGAGCCGTGGTGGGGGTGATTATCCAGAGGCATGGCCAGGAGAACCTGGCTGAATACTAGGCTATCCATGGTCCTCTGTCACAAGGACTAATCCAGACGACCCATGGAGGAGGTTATCCAGTGGAGGGGGGAGGGGAGGGCAGCGGGGAATTGAGGATAACAACTCATTGTTTGCCCACTAAATGTTGTAACTCATTATGGACAATAAATTAAAAAAAAAAAAAAGTAAAGCTTAATGAGCCGTTCTGGTGGTAGTGTGGAGGAAGGTTGCAACAGAAATGAAAAGCAAAGTCCTGGTTCATGAGGTTTCAGAAAAGAAAAACTCCATCAGGAACTGGGTTAAAGGGGGTTCATGTTACATTCTGCAAAGAATCAGGCTGCATTCTGCTTATATCCTGTGAAGGTGAGTGGGGCTGGATTCAAAAGTAACAGAGTAATTAATTTGGTAGTGGAATTCTCAAACTAGGATAGCACTCAGGCCGTGCCATAGTCACTGCTCACTCACTACTCTGATCCGGCTCCACAGTGGGAATGAATGAGAAGGGGAGCATAAAGACTTGAAAAATATGTCAATTGGTGAGGAAAAGAAGGACCTTAAAACGGTGCACAAAGCTTGTGCTTAAAAGGCAGCTACCATTGTTAAAGACATGAGCATAATTAAAGAGAAACCTCTTGCACTGCATTGGAACTATGGGAAAGATACCCTGAGATTCCATCTAGTGAAAATCCACATTAATTTAATGAAGAATGTCACTCAAGGGTTTCTTCTCTTAAAAGCAACTGCCTAGGAAGTGTTTCTCCAGGGTCAGCACACATAGACTCATTCATGCAACGGTGTGGTCCAAGGTGTGCAGATTTCATCCCAAGCTGGCAGCAAAATTTGCAACATAAAATGCATGACTGAGGGGGTTATGGAGTGTTTGACCACAGTTTCTAAAGACCACTGAGGTCAGGTGATCTGTGACTAGGTTGGGGTCCCTGTTTATACTCCTTAAGAGGATACTGTGTGAAAATGAAGGTGAAGCGTGCATTGCCTAGGTGACCCATGATTTTGGGATGCCAGAACCACTAGGCATCATCCTAGGAAAGCTGCCTGTGTGGCATGGGGAAGGCCCAGGAGAGAAACTACATGTGCTGTATGGGTGACAGAGCTCAAAGGGCCCAGGATCCAAGTCTTTTGAGCTGAAAGGTTTACATCAGAAGCCACAGATGCAGGGCATATCTGTAGGAGATTTTTACTGCCCAGCTGGGTCTATTTTGCTCTGGACCCATTCCTCTCTTTCGGAATGGGAATTTTTACTGACTTTTGAACATTGGGACTATTTTATTTTTTATTTATGAAAATTATGAGGACTTTTGAATTTTGACTGAAGGAATCTGTCTTTATGAGATGGTCATGTGCCCCCCCACACACACAAGGTGGGAGTTATGGTTTAAAAGTGGTATGTGTAGAAGTTCCGTTGACAAGGGGTGGACTTGTGATGATAATCTCTGTGGCCAACTTGACTGGACTGAGAATCATCTAGGAAATGAATCTGCGCCTGTCTGTGAGGGAGTTTGAAAATCAGGTTCAAGTCTAGGTAGACCCATTCTAACTGTGGGTGGCCCCGTTTCATGGGATGGGGTCCCAGCTGAATAAAAAAGAGAAAGTAAAGTGAGTGTCAGCATTTGGGGTTCTGTTTTTGACTGTGGATTCAATGTAACCAGCTCACCTCTTGGTCCTGCCATGAGAGGCTTCCCTCTCATAATGGATGGTATTCCCTATAAGCACAAGCCTAAATAAACCTCACCTTCCTGAAGCTACTTCTTGTCACGCATTCAGTCACAGCAATAAAAGAGGGGAAGAAAAACAGAAAGAAAAAGGGGAGAGGAGTGGGAAAAAAAGGAAAGAAAAATGGGGAAAGAAAAGAAAAATCAAGACAATATCTGAAAGTAACAAAGTGGGATATGACCCAGTTTACCTGGGACTATGTTGTGTTGACATTCCTGCCAACTTGACTAGGTCTTTCCTGGAGGGAGGGAGGAAGAGAGGGCAGCACACAGAGCTTGAACGTCTCAGGAATCTCAAGAAAATGACAAGTTGAAAAGGTCCCTCTGTAAGGTTATTTATGCAGTGAATGACTGCTGAGTGGAGAACTTACCAGTAAAGCTGCTAGTGCATTTCAGGAAACCCCACTGATGCAGCTTCCTGAGCCATCCTCCATGTGGTTAGGTTTGCTGTGAAGTGGCTGCCTTGGTGACTCCTGTGCTCCTGTATGAAACCCCAGCAATCTCATGGATGCAGCAAACCGGATTGGTGTGAATTGTTTCTTTAGTCTCTAGTGGGCTCTCTGTGGTGTGAATAGGTGTTTCCCCAGGAAAAGCCACAAAACAGACTCAGATTATGTTTTCTACTACTATGTAGAACAGCAGCCCAACACAGACACTAAATTCATTTATTGAAGACTCAAGTGACACATTTGTATCACTTAACTGTGCAAGAAGCACACCACCACCAACCCGATCATGATGGTGGATTCAAGGCAAAGACACAAACAAGAACAACAGGCATTTATTCTACAGTTGAATGTTTCACAGTGAACGTTACTTACCGGAAATGGAACCACCCTCATTCTCATAGCCACACTTATTCTTTTTTTCTTTCATGCAAAATTTTAGGAACCGAGTAGGTATGATAAGTGGAATTGCATGTATAATGACTTTCAGTCCATCAATATAACAATATCCTATATTGTTTATGGAGTTTACAAAGTCTGTCCCCTATACATTAACTCACAAAATCATGACAATAGCTCCATGAGGTAGGTATTATTGAATTTACAGGTGAAGTACCTGAGACTTAGAGGTTAATAACATGTCCAAGGTAACATAACCACGATAAAACTGGGACTTTGGTCCAGGTCCTCTGACACACACAGTTTGTATGTGTATTGTCTCTTATAAAAAAAGAAAGACACTAATTTATGGGTAGTCAACCCACCAAGAGGAAAATTAGGCCTTCCAATTTTTCTCTTTGAAATCACTCGGGAAGTGACTCCTTCACGTGTAGACCTGCTCATTTATTTAGTAGATGCTGGTGATTATTTTGTTTTCATAAAATTAAATGTAAAATTATATTCAACATTGTTTTGTTTTGTTTCCTCATATCTTTTCAACTCTGATAAACTCAAAAATTAGGTAAAGGAAAAATATATATGTCATAGAAAAACTAACTCCAATAGATTCTGTTGCTTTAAGAATTTCCAAGACAGGCTACCTATTTCATCCATCCAAGTTGAAGGCCAAAATATGCTGACTTTAATAAAGCCCAAACTGGTATAAGATTAGCATCCTTAAAATTTAACATGGATTTTAAATAAGAAAGCAGATGCTCACTAATAAGCAGAACATAGGTGATTCAAACTTTAAATAAATGAAATTTATCTTAGTCATGTAATGATTGTTTTAGAAATAGACTAACTGAAAATCGGATACATAAACAAAAATAGTATAACCTTAATGGTTAGGCATTGGTCAAATAATGAACTTCAAGCTTTGGCTCACTTTCTATCTTTAATTTCAGATGAATTCAGTATCAGAAATTCCCTTTATAGGTAAAACTTGGATCTTTTGAAAATATAGTGGTGAAATGTTAAGACAAAACGACTTTGTGATCAAATGGAATAAATCTGATAAGCACACAATGAAAAAAATCAACACAAGAAAGAATGATGTATTTGAGAACATTTTTAATAAATAATGTGACAAAATTACTTTTCTGATTATTGGATTTTTTTTTCAGTATGCAAAATTATGGCTAAAAATAAGAGGCTTCTTACATGAACATAATGAAAACATTAATCACATGGATTGTTCCCTTAGCACTGCACACTCTTTCTATGGGACTTTTTCAAATTATCTAAATGAGCACATTTATTTTTTTGGTGAACACCAGCCTTATTTATTTATTTATTTATTTATTTTTGTGGCTCAGTTTTGTTTGGCTTTGTTTTCCACTGGGGTCAGGCCTGAAACCTGTGTATGAATAAATGTTTTTTTTTTTTTTGAAATAGCACCAATTATAAAGTGAACAAATTTTTTATAATGACAAAAAAAAAATCATAGAAACCTACAACCAGAGAGCATCATTTGGCAATTCCAAGCAAGTAATGCCTCTATCTGAGCTTGTAAGGAAATCTTGCAAGTTTGCACATTGGCCACAACAAACTTAACCCATTTTTTTTCTTTAGGTCCAGGAAAAGTATGAACCATTTGGTTCACAGCCCACAATAAAGTCTGCACATTACTTCACCATCTGTCATTCAAATATTCCAAATACAAACATAGAGCATTAACAAAACAGGTTAAAAACACTTCTCAACATTTTTTTTTCTCAATAAGACAAAAAAGGTTAATAGTTACAATGGTTTACAAATAAAGTTTAGTGATTGTGCTTTTAAAACCAAAAAAAAAAAAAGATTAAAAACAGTGCATTACAAAAAACAGAAAATCAAACTTCCTTAAGTGGCACTTCTGTAAGTTGAACTGACATCACCAGAAGACATTGAGGCCAGTTAAGAGAGGGATGTCCTTGCTCACACGGTCATTAAAAACATCCACTTGTTTGTACTACGCATTTGCAGTTTCTTTTTGATTGAAAAATAGATCTAGGTTTTTGCTAGGCTTACTTCTGACAATGAGTAGACAACCAGAGGTCTCACTGGCTTAGCCCTACTTGTCCAAAAGTACGTGTCCAAGAAGAAGAGACTTCCATGACTGCAATGAAGACAAAATAAAGTACCACCAGGAGTGGCAAAGAGCCCGTATTTACAACGTTCTACCCTAGTCCAATGATCTGCAGTTCTGCCTTTGCTACGGTTTTATCCAGCAAAGGATGGTATGAAGGACCGACTTTAAAATCATGTTAAAATGAAATACGCTTTCATTTGCATTAGCTGTTGGTTATTATAGAAAGACCATACTTTGAGAGCCCTTGGGGTGAGGTTGGTCAATCCATTTTGATCACGATCTTGCTTAATAAATTAGCTTGCTCTAGAAGCAGTGCCATGCCACATCTCAGGGGCAAAATGCAAAAGAACTAGTCTGTTCTTTCTTGCTGGCTGACAACGGAATCAAGCAGTCAGCTGGAACGCTTGCAGGGGTGGGGGAGGGGGGCCAAGAGTTAGGGAATCAGACAGCAACAATAAAAACCCAATAATTTTTTTTTAAAAAATGGTATCCCAATAAGAGGACTAAAAACGACAATTTGTACATTCTGATTGCACTGAACATTTTATCTGGCGTCACGTGTCATCAGACATGAGGAATCTTGAGGGTTGCTTGTTGCATGGGTCTCACAAGCCTCTCCTGTTGTCCTCAGCTTTCAGTTTCCTGAAGGAGAAATTATTGTTACCCTTGAAGAGACAGGATACCAGCATTGTCTCATAGCTCTTTATATGCATCTATCCTTCCCCCCTGGCATGTGTGGGGAGGGCTCATCACAACTCTTTCATGGCTACCTTGAGTTGGTCTTTACAGAACACTCAACAGATCTCCAACAAGACACACTGTTCTTTCTACCACAGGCAGGGCCCAAGGATCCAAGTAAGGGGAAGGGGGCTCTAGGCTCTTATCTTCTTACCCCTTCTCACCACATGATTCTAAACTTTGGAATTAACTACCATGACTTTTCAGGCTCCAAATGAGCTTCAAAAACAACCTTTCTAGCAGCAGGAGAAAACTCTTTCTTATTCTAAGCCACAAATTCAAAATACATAAAACATTCCGTTAGATGTAATTTGTTAGAATTTTTCAACGTCTATTATGAGCTCACAGCTTAGAACAAATAGCTTGGAGCTCCTTTAGCAGTTTGTTCTTAAGTTAATTTTTTTATCAAATAAAGAAAATATGTTTTTTAAAGGGAAGGGCCTGTTAAAGGACTTTCCAACTTTATTTTGTAGTATTACAGATTATAATAAAGGAGGCAATATTGACTCAAAATGAGTTCTCCTTCTGGGAAGGTCATCGTTATAGACCAGAATCATCTTTTTAGAAGTTAGAAGGTATACGATTGAGGGCTAAATTAGCCAAATTAGCTCTGGTCATTCATCAGAGTGACAGATGACAGGCTAACTCCTCTCTTACATCATACCCTTCCATCAACCCACTGTGTTTTGATACAACAGCATGAATGACAATACATTCAGACCAAGGGTTATGCTGAAACTTCATCATGTGTATCTTCATGCTTTGTCATGTGCATTTTTTATCTGAATATATGAAATGGGATATGAATCTTAAATCTGCAAAGACAGCAGTGTTAACAGGTAAAAGTATGAAACACACTTTAGAAAATTCCTTAAATCCTTAGAACTTGGGAGTCTGGTGTCATAGATATTAGGGTAAAGAGAAATTAATAAGGACCTTGTCTCATATTTACTGATATGATTAAATAACTACAGGCCTATATGTGGGTGGCTGTTGGTAACTATGAGGCTGACAAAACCACGTTGCCTAAAGTTTGAAAATATGGGAAAAATATAGATACCTCTAGTTCTTCATTATTATCTTCCCCTCTTTCGTATCCACCGAGAACTTGCATTTCTGCCATATTTCTTCGACCTACACTTGCTTGCTCTCTCTGTCTGCTTCCTGATCCTCTTGATGACATTGAGCTGGAGGAGCTGGGGTCTCTGGGGTTATTTGACATTGGAAAAGTAGGTCTACAATAAGGTAGGATATCCTCTGTGTAAAGAAAGAATACAAGAGCCTGTGAACCTGATGTGCACTTTTGCGTTATGACACATCACTCATGTCTGCCTACGATTGTGAATGGGAAAAGCATCAGTGATGCCCAGACATGAATAATGACACTTTATAAGCATAATCAATAATAATTAATCAATAATAAGTACACTGTCTTTTCAAACCAAAATAACAAGCACTGTCGTTTTCTTTACAGTGTGAGGGATTTGGATTGACTCTTACTCATAAGGGCTGTTCATCTCAAACTCACCTGGGACCAAGGTCACTGAAGGAAAAAAATCAAATGTGGAATCAGATTTAATTTCAAATTTTGTCCGTCACCATGTGATCATAGATGATTTTAGGCTTTAGTTTCCAAACAAACAAACCAACAAACCTGATCACGGAATCATCCAGAATCTAGGGGTAGGGATGGGGTTCAGGTGGCAGAATGCTTGCCTAGAATACACAGAACGTCCTGGGTTCAGCCCTCAGAACTGCATAAACTGGGTATGATGGTGTACATATGTGTTCCCAGAACCTGGGAGATGGAGGTGGGAAGATCAGAAGTTCAAAGTCACCCACTGGGACACAGTGAGTTAGAGGTCAGCCTGGGATATATGAAACTCTTCTCTTATATAAAAAGCACGAGAATCACAGAGTCATAAAATCTATACTTAAAGGAGCTCCTTTTTAATATGAACAAAGGCAAGATACACACACAAACACACACACACATACACAAATACATGCGTACAAATCCCTCACACTGTAAAGAAAATGACAAGGCTCATTATTTTGGTTGGAAAAGACAGTGCTACATTATTAATTATGTTTATAAAGTGTCATTATTCATGCCTGGGCATCACTGATGCTTTTCCCATTCACAAATACACGCACAAACACATGTGTGCACACGTCACAAACACATGCACAGACACACACACACACACACAACACACACACACTCTTAGGTCTTTCTCTTTAAATCATGTAGGGTGATTTCATCCATTCTGTTCTTACAAATAATTCACAACCTTTTCTAGAACACTGCTGTCCCACGGACTGGTGTTTATATCTCCTGGAGGTGCTGCTACGTCGGTCCACGGATGATCAATAGTTTTGAAAGAAGTGCTATTTTCATCCTGATGAAGCATCCCTTTATGTTTTCAAGTCGGGACTATGTCGTGAATCTTGCTCGGGAAGCTGAACAGCCGGCATGTCCCACTCAGGATGGTGACCACTGTCTGCAGCATCTCTCCCCTGAGCTCAACTCCACCTCGGAGGCTTTCCTCTCCCCTTCTACTCTATGGCCCAAGCCTCACCCACCTCAAGAGCTTCAGTTTTACATCTTTATGATCTTGCAAAGATCCATGAATCTTAAAATCATAACCGTTCCAAAGACCCAAATCTCTTATATTCTCTGCAAGGGACCATAAAACTCTTCATACTGATCTTTCTACCTCAAAGGCCCACTTATTTTTTTCCCTAAGCTAAATGGCATCCATTCTTAAACACTCTGCTTATGTCATTTCTATTAGAAAAGAGCCTTCACTCTACCTTCCTTAACCCCGTATCTCCCAAGATTTTGCAAAGTGTCCCATTCTGACTTCACATGGAGCAAAGCACCATGGGAGTCATGATGACTATAAAAGCATTTGGGTTTGATTCAGGGAGTGGTTGGTGGCACCAGCCAGGCTGGGGAGAGGACTCAGGGGTCAGCACCATTAGGGCAACCACAGAAACTTAAAAAAAGATTCCTGAGTTTGTTCATTCTCTCTCTCTCTCTCTCTCTCTCTCTCTCTCTCTCTCTCTCTCTCTCTCTCTCTCTCCTCTCCTCCACTTGCTCTCATCTTCTTGAGGTCAAAGTTCACACTAACACAAATCTTAAGACTTAGTACAATACTTAATAACAAAAAGGGTGCCTGATAGATGTAGAAATAAATTGAACTGAGGTAAATGTCAGCAAAAAGATCAGACACGGAAGTCTAGAAAACCACTTTCCTTAATTAAAAATATCCATTCACTACACATGTAAATCAAGGGTCTGCTTTCATTAAATAAATAATGGAAATTAATGCATGAAGGTGAAAATTACAGCATTGTGCAGCAATGACAATTTAATGACATATACACACAAGGTTATGGTTCAAATAAAAATCTGAAAAAGCAAGGTGTATTAAGTAGTAGCTAACCAACTTATTCCCTAAAGAAAATCCACGGAACAGGGTTCCTTATTGTTAGGCTAATAGTTTCCAGGTTAATTCTCTAGTTAGAAATAATTTTACAATTATAAACCGGGTGTGGTGGTGCACGCCTTTAATCCCAGCACTCAGGAGGCAGAGATAGGAGGATCACCATGAGTTCCAGGCCACCTGAGACTACATAGTGAATTCCAGGTCAGCCTAGGCTAGAGTGAGACCCTACCTCGAAAAGCTAAATAACAAAGAATTTTACAATTATAATAGTAACTTATTAAATTAATGAAGCCAAATTTATTTTTTCTCTCTTTGTTCTGATTCTACAACTTCAACATCCTCTAGCCTTAAAGTTTTGTACTGAAGAATCACAACCACTTTGGAAAGCCCGTGCATATGATTGGTCATATTTCTGGCCAGATATAAAATCATTAACTTACATCATGATAGCCTATGTATGAATCACTACTTGGAAAAGAGTCACCAGGAGTCAAAAGTTCACTGTTAGATCCATTTTGACTTACTGGACAAAAATAAGCTAATCAATGTTTTGAATTTCAAACTGCAGTGACATCACCAAGGTCACTGTGTGAAATACACAGTTCTCTGCTGCTTAACTTCTGAGTCCATGACTTGGGTAAGAGTTTGACTTTGGTCCCAGCATGGAGCCTAAGCATCCTCCATGTTGAAAGGAAGTCAACAAACTATCAGCCGGCCACAGTTAACATAATTCTAGATTTATGGCAAATCTAACTCAAATCCAATCATTGCAATACAGTAAAATTCCCAGTAGCATTTCAGAGGCATTGCCTTCCCCTATCACTCTTTCCTAACTCCTCCATCCTTCCTCTTTCTTTTCTTTTATCTCCTCTTCTTAAATGGTTTCTCCTCCATAGTCTACAAGAATTTCAGATTCCCATCCTAAAATATTTGAACCATTTTGGTTTTCTAGCCAAATCCTAGTCTAATCTGAAAAGAACTCCTCCACCTCATCTCTCATTCTGGTTCGAATTGGAAATGTGTCCAGTGCCTAGTGGTGCTGTTGGGCAAGGCTATGGAACCTTAGAAGGTGAGACCTAGTTGATGGATAGGGGGTCAGTGGCAGTAGGGGGGGTCTTTAAAGTTTATGTCCACCTTGCTTTCTGCTTCTGTTCCCTGGTCCAACCATCTGTTCCACTCTCATCTCTGAAACTATGACACAAAATAAACCCTTCCTCTCTTAAGTTGCTTCTTTTAGGCAATGGAGTCACAGATACATGAAAATAACTAAATACATCTCCCTTTTAAAATGTTCATTCTTTTTTTTTTAAGTTTTTTGAGGTAGGGTGAGCTGGAATTCATTACGTGGTTTCATGCATTAAGCCACATGTGTTTGCTGTTTGGGAAAATCAGTACCTTGGATGAGGTGAGTCTTGGCTGGAGGAAGGTCCCGTTTTGCCGCCTTGGTCCCTCGGGCTTTCCCATCCATCTGCTGCTCTTGGAGTTCTCTGGGGTCACCTGGATTTGTGCGCAGCTCAGCAACTTGTCTTCCATCCAATGGCTCTCTCCCCTTGTAACTGCCTCCCTTTCTGTCTGACGATCTGTCTGTTCTTGCTTCTACCGAAGCCAGTTTGGGCACCATGACGGGTCGTACCTCCAGCTGCGCCTTGGACTGGACAGTGGGTGATTTGATGGCAGGTGGTGGCACTGGAGGAGGTGGAAGATCTGAAAAGAAAATTTAAAATATGGTGAGCTTGCCCCTGAGAAAGCATCACAAATAGGATTATGACTGGAGTCCTATTCCATTGTCAGATAGGGAACCTTACATGAAATAGAACAAGACAACAAGAGCCTAAGAAAATAACAGCTTGACCACAGTCTCCTCAAGCATGGTCTCAGCAGTACTAGATGGATACGCGTCATCAGGCAACCACTCCTCATTAATGGAGGCTGGCACCTGAAGCTTACATACCTACTATCAGAGGAAAGATTAATGCTCTTAAGTTTCTTAATTTCTGGTTTATTACTCTTTATTCTACCTCAGTTAATTACATTCTACCATTCATTTAGGATTTTAAATCAAAAAACCACTGGTAGATATAATTTCTTATCTAATACATACTCTATATTTACCTATATTTTAAGCAATATGTCAAAGATAAATACCTAAAACTATATTTAAGTAATAATTTAGGATAGTATAATGTGTCAATTTAATGTTTATACCATTGATATACTACAGGATGAGAATAGGCATAGCATTTGATAACTAGAAAATTTGCCCTTTGTAAGAAGTACTCTCATAATATTGGGTAATATTTGATGAGTTAACAGAATATAAATGGGTTTCCAGGTTTAGACTGTTTTGCCTGTAGTGTGGAGGATGTATTTAAAAACAATCTGTGGGTTCAGAAGCCAAAGAAGTTTTTGTGATATCTTCCATTAGTAATGATAAGTGATCTAATAGTACATGTGGCTGTTTAAAATTAGAGTAGAAGATGAATTTCAGAGATTAAGGAAGGAAAAGCACTATTTTTTAATGATCCGTGGAAAAGGAAAGATCCCATGTAACTTTGGTTTTGGCCATAGTTGACTAGTTAATATTAGGAAAAAACATCCCTGAAGGTATGAAGAGCAGGAATGAGGAAGAGATATCTATAAAGGAATAGGAGTTCAGATTTGGGAAAATGAACAGAAGATGTCTTTGGAACATCCAGATAGAAATATAAAATATACAATAGTGATATGCATACAAAGTCCAAATTTCAAGAGTGGCCAAAATCAGAAAAGAGAAAATCAGGAATTAGCACCGCTATATTATCAGCTATATCGTTAGATAAGGCAATATTTTCACATTTTAAAAAAACTTTATTTATTAGCAAGCAGAGAGAAAGAGAGAGAGAGAGAGAGAGAGAGAGAGAAACAGGCAGAGAGAGAGAGAATGGGCATGCCAGGGCCTCCAGTTACTGCAAAGGAACTCCAGACACATGTGCCACTCAGTGCATCTGGCATTATGTGGGTGCTGGAGTATCAAACCACACTCTGAGCAATCTCTCCAGCCCCATATTTTCACATTTTAAAAATAATATTTATACTATATAAACTAAAAAGTCATAAAACATTTATTAAATCCTTAGTATAAGATTAACCTTAAGATTTCAAGTAAAAATATTCATGGTAAAAATTTATATAGTTAAAAAAATCAAAAGAATGCAGAATTTAAATAGAACAGTACAAAATCACGTATCTCCTCCTCTCCAATTCATATCCCCAATACTGATTATGAAGAGAAGTCAGTGTAAATAGCTTCCTCTAGATTGATCCCCAAGTAGTTGATGTACACAAGCAGGAATGGTAAGTCAGATCATTCAAAGTAACACTATATAAAATAATAACATTGGGAATTATATACCACACTTTCCTGCCCTTTGTAGGCTGCCTGATAAGAAGAATCATTCACAAATAAACACCCTTTCTATGTTACTATCTTTCACACAGCCAAGTATTTATGTGCATTTCCATTCTACAACTGGGTGCTTTTTTATTGAAAAGTTTGTGTGATGTTTTCTTCTATAAATATTTCACTAGCAAAGTTCTACAGGTAGGTTGTTTCCAGGTATTTTACCATATTGGCAATGGTCCATTGACTATCAATTTTATGACCCAGCATGAGAAACTCTTAAATATTAAAATTAAAGAGTCTTACTATATACCAAATGGAAGTTTCCACCTAAGATTTTTCATTTGTGTGTTTTTTTTAAATGAACATTTTTTTTTTCATGAAACGATGTAGGGTTTTTAAAAACTAATTTTCTTTTGACATTGTATGTGAATGCTCACACAGTAGAATATATTATATTGGTCTCTGAAAGAAGCAAGCCTTGAGCCATGATCTTACTTCTCACTGTGTTTATTTTGTTTTCCATAGAAATCCGTTTAAAACAGGGGGCAGGGAATTTCATTTGCAATTTTTGTTGATTTCATGGATTATTGTATTCTGGAATCTTACAAATGGTCTCAACCCATTAGCTACTACAGTGACCGGTGCACAGCCAAGGGCACTGTCCCTCTGTCTCTAAAGCTCCAAGTGTTTGGTCTTGCAGCACAGATGACCTCTGTCTCTAGTACATAAACTTCTCCCTTTGATCACCACTTCTTCAGTTAGGTTTTTCAAAAACAATATTTCAAAGTACGTACTTAGGAGGGACGTCTTCCTGTATCTACTACTTTTAAAGAGAAGTTAGTCAGAAAGATGGACTGGGGATGGAGCTTTAGTGGTAGAGAGCTTGCCTAGAGTATTCATGGAATTGGGATCAATAGCCAACATCACACAAAATAAATAAAGAAAAATAGTGTTGCCCAGAAAGTGTTAAAAAATGACCTTAACAAGTGGCCTAGAGTCATGAGACCAGCCCCAGAGCAGAGTGGGCAGAAGACCATATTGAAGAGCAGAGTGAGGGAGTAGGTTGTACTTATTTCTGCACTATTTGCCTAATATGAACATAAACCAGACTGCTGACACTCTCCTCACATACCAGGAAGCCGACGATGATCACTTTTATCAACTCACAATATCTGGGCTTGGGCTGGAGAGATGGTTCAGCGGTAAAAATGTTTGACCTGCGTTCGAATCCCCTGTGCTCATCTAAGCTAGTCTTACAAAGTGGCACATGCATCTGGAGTTCGTTTGCAGTGGTTAGAGGCCCTGGTGTGCCCATACTAGTCTCCTATTCTCTCTCTCTCTCTCTCTCTCTCTCTCTCTGTCAGGATCTCTCTGCTTGAAAATAAATAGATAAAATATTTAAAAAGTAGGTATCTGGGTTTATTCAAATTGAATGATTTCTACTATGATAAGATCAGTGTTGGAAATGTGTGTAGACAAAAAAAAGACCCGATCTTCTCTATAGGTGCTGCTTCTAACTTGGGCCAAAAGAGAAGAGAAAAATACTAGTTTCAAGATCATAACTTCCTGTATGTATAATTGTCTCTGTATCTAATCAAAAATTAGAGAAATATCCTCAGGTTTGATTGGTCAAATAAACAGATTGCTAAATAAATTCACTTTCTGGGCATTGTAAAATGATTACGAAGCCAAACTGAGATTATAAATAATTGCCCTTCACAGGGTAGAGATGGAACTTCCATCCACATCCTGCCGTAAGTGGTTCTCACAGAAGAGAATAACAGGACTGTGGACATGGTTTGCATATCTATTATGCTTATATACATAAAGAGTCTTGAAACAATGAACGGCTCACTCTGCAAGGGGCACGCAGAACATGTGTGCATGCGGTCAGCCAGCACTGCACCTCCTTGCTGCAGAGTGCCAGCATCTCTTGTCTGCAACTGCCTTAAGTCCCAAGACCGCATAATCAATGATGAACCAAGTCAAAATAACAGCATGCGAAAGAGGATGGTGAATTTATAATTTATGAAAAGTTAGGGCTGGAGAAATCACGTAGATTTGGCTTTTAAATCAAGTATGTTAATGTATTGGAAAGGCTGAAGAGAGGGGGGAGGCAGCATCTATCAGAAAGCCCTAGAAAGGCCCAAGTGCTTGGCCTTGACACCACAGGACTTTGACTAATCAATATTCATATATTTTAATCTGATCCTTTGTTGGGTTAAAGTTGAAAGTGGTAAACATGAAATAAATAAAATATTCGATTTTGCCTGTCAGTATACCTGTAACACACAGCACTCTACTGTCCCAAGAATAAACTGGGTGTTTAAGGAACCTTATGTTGACCTATGGAGAAAGACCTGGCCACACGTGATCTATCAGGGAGGGTCTAGTGGGCTGATATTGACCAAATTATGTCCTCCTGGCCCAAACGTCATATTGCAGCATCCTAATCCCCACTTTAGAATGCAAATACACTTAGGGTATTTAACTGGATTAGTACATGGGCTCTCATCCAATACGAACAGTGACCTTCTAAAAAAAAAAAAAAAAAAGGATGTGAGGCCTCAGAGATAGACACAGAGAAGACCAGGAGGAGAGATCCACCTGTAAGCCTTAGAGAAAGGCCTAAGGAAGAACCAGACTATTCACACCTTGTCGGGACTTCTGCCCTCCTTGAGAGCTGCCGGGACAAAAATGTTTCTTCTTACAGTCACCTGGCCTGTGGTACTTTGCATTGACAGTTCAGCTAATATTTGACAGTGCATCTGACAAGAATCTTCACAAATCACTATCAGTTCAGACATAGCTACTGTTTATTCTTTTTAAAAATATTTTATTTATGTATTTGAGAGAGAGAGAGAGAGAGAAAGAGAGAGAGAGAGAGAGAGAGAGAGAGAGAGAGAGAGAGAATGGGCATGTCAAGGCCTCTAGCCACTGCAGACAAACTCCAGACAATCACCTTGTGCATCTGGCTCTATTTGGTTATAGGGAAAATGCCTGAACTCCTGAGCAATCTCTCCATCCCAATTATTTTTAGTAGTTAAAAAATCTATCAAAGGAATTAAAATATGAACAAAATTTATAAAGTTAGGCAAACCTAAAAATTGCTCTGTATTCTGGATGTAGATTTCATAACACCATAGAGAACAATCAAATTCACCCATGAAAGTCAATGCCACATTAATAAACAAGACTGCAAACCCCTGAGTCCCATACTAGTATGTTTACTTCATAATTTAACAACAAAATTGGGTTTCCACTGAGGAAGAATCAAAGCAGATCCCCATCTCTCGTGCTTCTCAAAAACAGATTTCAAATGGATCAAAGACCTTAACATACCAGCTGACACCTGAAACTGTTATCACCAGTAGAAAAAGCACTTCAAGAAACAGGCTATGGATATAAGAAAGGACTTTCTGAATAGGATCCAAGTGACCCAGGAAATAATGCCATCCCTTAACAAATGGGACTGATATACACCTAAGAAAAAGATTGAATGAGAGCACCCATCACCATAGTTGCAAAATATTGTCTGCTATATATCTGATGGAAGGTTGCGATACAGCATGAACAACGAACTCAAAACACTGAGCATCAAGGAAATAGACAAGCCCATAATGAAATGGGTTAATGAGAGAGTTCACAAAAGAAATATAAATGGTCAATAAACATATGAGAAGTTCAACTTTTGAGAGATTTAAATCCAAACTACACTGAGATTCCACCTTACTCCAATCAAATGTCAGTCATTAAGAAAGCAAATAAAAACAAATTCTGGTATTGTTGTGGACACAAAGAGACACTTACACACTCTTGGTGGAAGTATGAACTCATCTAACCTCTAGGAAAATCATTGTAGAGGGTTCTCATTATGCTAGAAATAGATCTACTTAGGATACAGCTGTACCATTCCTGAATATTTACCCAAAGGAATCCGAGTCAACATATCATACAAATACTTTCATAACAATGTTGTTTTTTTCTCAGAACATTAATTAAATTATGGAACCAAACTAGGTGTGCAACAAGAGAGGAATGGATAAGAAAAATGTGGTATAAACAATGGAATTTTTTTCAGCCATAAAGAAGAATGAAGTTGGGGCTGGAATGATGACCAGACAGTAATGTACTTGCTATACAGGGATGAAGACCTGGGGTCAGACACCCAGCACCCATGTGGATGCAGGATGGGTATGGCTACCTGCCTGCCTGTGATCCCAGTGCTGGGCAGGCAGATGGCTATGTCAACTAGCAGAATGAGCAAGCCCAGGGTTTGAGTAAGAGACTTTGTCTCAATAAAGAGTGGAGAGTGAGCAAAAGTACTCAGTGTCAACCACTTAACCTACACTTCCATAAAAAATGCAAATGCACCTGCATCCAAACACATGTGAGCACTCAGGCAAACAGGCACCACACACACACACACACACACACACACACACACACACACACACACACACACAGGAAGAATAAAGTTACATTGTTGTAGGATGGAGACAATCACATTAAGTGAATTAAACTAAGCTAAGAAAAAGAAATATATATACTTTCTTTCCTTTGTGGCTCTTAGATTTTGTAGGTACATGAAATCATGTATCTATATAATGAAAGTAGAAGTTAAAATGTCTAGGGGGAACAAATGAGATTAACAGGTGGGGAGGGGAAAAAAAACAGAGGATGAGGGTTGTGTGTGTGTGTGTGTGTGTGTGTGTTTGTGTGTGTAAGAAAACAAACACAAAAAGGAAAACATAATTAAGCATAGTTTCCAATAAGTATCTCTTTAATTTCCTCATTCTTCTTTTTCTGTTAAGAACACTATACAGACTATGTCTTCCATTGGCCTTCTTTCATGAAATGGTAGTAATCTGGTGAAAATAATTTCTGATAAAATAACAATTACTATCAAAAATATATATTGGGCTTGGGTATAGCTCAGTGATAGTGTCAGCAAAAGGCCCTTAGTTAAACTACCAACACACACACACACACACACACACACACACACACACACACACACAGTGACATTTTTTTATTTGGTGCATTAGGAAGTATAGGTATTTTTGTAATTTTATATACTTGATGTACATACTTGGATATGCACAAAATAACAGAAGTTTTAGAAATAAAACAACTGCAACTCAGCTAAACTTAAAAAACAGCATAGTAGTAACTTAAAGATAAGTGGTTACCAAAATACTGAAAGGGAGTTAAAACTTTAATTAAAAATGGCTTTAGGGCTGGAGAGATGGCTCAGCGGTTAAGGCACTTGCCTCCAGAGCCTAAGGCCACGGGTTCAATTCCCCAGGTCCCACATAAGCCAGACCCACAAGGTGGTGGCCCTGGTGCACTCTCTCTCTCTCTCTCTCTCTCTCTCTCTCTCTCTGCTTGAAAATGAATAAATAAAATTTTAAAAGGCTTTCATTTTTTAAAAAATATTTTATTTTATTTATTTTTCAAGCAGAGAGAGAGAGAGAGAGAGAGAGAGAGAGAGAGAGAGAGACTGAACACCAGGGACACCACCTTGTGGTCTGGCTTATGTGGGTCCTGGGGAATTGAACCCAGGGCCTTAGGCACCGGAGTCGAGTGCCTTATCGGCTGAGCCATCTCTCCAGCCCTTATTTTTTAAAAAATGGCTTTAATCATTGCTCTACTTTGTACTATCTCCTATATCGAAGCATGAACTAAAAATTTTGTATAATCAATTTGTGTAATGGGCAATTAGTAACCTAAGTAATATTTCAAATTAACTTTTTGGCTTAATACATGTTCTAATATAGTTATTTCATATTCTTAAAATTAAATAATGGGGGTGCTTCATCATTCAATTTAATACTGTTCATTCAGATAGTAGTTAGAATTTATATTTAATTATTAAACATACTGAAATAAGTACTGCAGAAAGCATAGCAAATATATATATAAACAACTTCCAAGCAGGGTGTAATTTATATCTGCCATGCTACATTCTGTTCCTTGGCATGTTTTCCTTGCTTCACCATTTTTAGGAGGCATCTCTGGATGCCAGACTCCCCTCCACACATGTGTAAATCAGAGATGGAAATTTCTCCACAGAGCTTTAGGCCAGATCATCCCATATGGATTCAATTTAGATGTATTTACATCCAGCCTGGATGTTTGGCCTGTTTTCCAGTTAGGAGCACTCTCTTCGAGATAATACACACTGATAAAATAGCAATAAAACTTGTAAAATGCCATTAAGGGGGTTCCATCAGTGTAACAGTGCCTGTAGAGTTTGGGGATTTACACCCCGTGTCTGTCCCTTTGCAGAGGCAAACGTGTACCAAAGCACTGTAATAACCCTTCAAAATCAGATACTATTCTGACAGCTCAGTTTCACTGACAAAGGAAGCGCTGGGCAGAAGCCAGGAGACCCAGGTGCCGTGTGTCATGGCAGTATTTAATGTAGCCCAATATCAGATAGATGGTGCTGAGAGAAAATACTGAGAATAAAGTATAGATAATAGCAGGGACAACCACTCATGGCGAAATTACTTGTGCTCTCCATGCTGTGAGCTTTGTATTACATTTTTCTGTCAAGTGGCAGGACTCACAGGGAGAAGTACTCAGAAAACCCTCCCTGTAACCTTGGATAAGGATCTATAATATGAGGCTTTCATATGAAAATGGCAAACGAGGCCCTTTTTGAAACACTGCTGACTGGTAATGAAAGTCCTAATCAGATGGTGGTTGCAGAGAACCAGGAGGTGGGAAAGAGGACTCCCTTCATCCCCCACCCTTTACAAATGTAGAGAACTTGACAGGATGGGTAAGTCCAAGAGAATTTATCTAACATGAATTCCCAGCAAAGCCCGTGGGCTGGTTTTATAAAATGAGAAGGTGGCGGTTTAATAAATGCTGGGCCACCTGAGGCGCTTTCATTAAAGGTTTTCTCTAGACAACATCACAATGTTTATATTATCCCCTCCTGCTCCCTCCGGAATACAAGCCCCATGGAGCAGGTGAAGACAGAGAAACTAAGTCGATGTGCCTTTTGGTACACAGAGCAACCATCATACCCTTGTGGTCAGAGCTAAGATCCCCAAAGTTGACTGGCCTCTGTTTCAATGCAAAATTGTTAAATAAAGATAAAAGGAAAGAAGCAAAGCAATAGAGACCCTCTCCAGTGAACCTGACAAAGGTTAACTATAGTCATGTCCATTTGTTTGAAACTAGAAAATAAACTATGAATATTTAAAAGACCCATGGTTTTCATGTCTTAAAGAATCAGCTTACTGGGTCACTTCAGAGAGTAAAGATGTTTGACCAGACACAGAAGGGTAAAGTATTGGCAATGACTTCTCATGTCATCCCGAAGGTCGGGGAGCTCCTGACTAACCTAGAGGGGAAGGGCAGGCAGGGCAGGGCTGCAGGCCTCTCAGGTGATGCCATTCCCACCCGTGTGAGAGGACTTACCATCTGGGTAGGGGTCTCTGCGCAGATGTGCTGGCTGGTGCTTCTGCTTCTTGGCTGGTCTGGCTTTCTGCATGATGGCGGCACTCATGTTACTGTCTGTGGACACAGGACTCGTGGGCCGAGGGCACTGAGAGCCATGGAAATGACGGCGGCCTGAGGAAGAGAATTTTAAGTATCACAGGAACTACAAAAGCCACCTGCTAAAGCTAGAAATAGTCCTCATTTGGAAAAATTACTTAAAATCTACCCAACAATAGACTTTTCATGAACTCTGTTTATGCGAAGAAGAAAACGCCCTGAAAGCATTTTGAGTCTTTATTTTTTTTAACCACACTACTTTTATTGTGTTTAAGGTCATGATCCTTTTTACAAAAAGAAAACATTCCATTTTTTTTGCATCTAGCATCGATAAATATTAGTCTTAAAATACAAATGGTAATTTTGCTTTTGCATTATTTACTCAATGCTTGCTGTTTTCACAAGAGGGGGGAGCTAGAGTCTTCAACAAACTCATGTTTGAAAACTGAACACAGCTAGTTATCTTCCTAGTAAGTCTGTTTAGAGTATTTGCTGAATACTCTAAATCATTCTCTGGCATTTTCCTTTTCAGTGGCCTGGAAGTGATCTAGCTCCTGTATTTATTTCTACCTAAATGTACTTATGTCTCTCCTATCTCGGGGTGTTTGCTAGTCCTGAACAGTTGAAACCCCCTCCTCAGCAAGACCTCTGTGTTTTGGTAGACAGAGTTTTCAGTTGTTTAATTTTGGTGAGATAATATATGGCTGGGGACCGACAGTAGGGACTAAACTGACCAACCAGACATGAGCTCTTCAGCTCTTTCAAGCTCTCTGGCTCTTACAGAGATGAACGATTACAAAGGGCACATTATATTAAATCTATAACCACAATGGGATGCTATTACTACTATGCTGATCTTCATGGTTTTGGTTTCTAAAAATTCCTGTCCCAAACCCACAACTGTCTACTGTCCCACAAGAAAATTCAACAAGACCTAGACCTTAGCTAACATGTCTTTTGGCTATAAACAGAAGCCACATATAGTGAAATGAACACATTTAAAAACGCTAACGGAAGCATCTTAAATAACAGACATTAATGCAGTGAAGTGAGAAGCGATGTGATTGGATTATTCATTCATATTAATCTGAAGTCACATGATAAGCACCACCATTTCCTGAAAAGAATCCTGTAATAGGCAGAGGCCAGTGCATGTTTAGTTCATTACACTTATGAGCCAAACGCAAAGCAGAAGTGCCACTAAATTACATACAATAAAATATTCCACCCAACTCTCTTTAGCTATGATGGAGACTATTACAATTAAAGTTACATAGCCATGAAAACAGAGAATTAGGCCTGAGATGGAACCCATTATTCACTCCATCCTGGAAGGCCGTCTACTGCTCATAGACCCTGAGGCAGAACGACATTTACAGATGAATTTTCCACGTTATTTCTATGTTTTGTTGATTTAATGAGCTGAAACATGCCGTTAATGCAATTGGAAGAGATGCTTAATTCAATGTACTTATTTTTTTTAACAGAAGATTAAAAAGTAAGGGTAAACAAACATACACATAAAGTTAGATGTTACTTATTAATAAAGATAATTAAGTTTGTATATTTTACTATATTCAGCAGCTACTGGGAAGAAAGGTCATTTGGTTGAATTGAATAAAATAAATATACATTCTATGATAAAATGCGGACTATAAGAATCTTTTCCCTGCAACATATTCTTGAGAAATAATGTATAAAGATGACTTGGTGACATAAGTTGAATTTTCTTTGACTATAATTTATGTCAATAATAATAATAATAATAATAATAATAATGTAATAGCCTAAGAAAGTAAGGGAACCTGCCAATGTAACTGTCATTAAACTATTAAAGTAAAACAACAAACACCAATTATTGATTAGCTGTGTTGGTCTTTTCTTTCTCTGAAATACTTTTCCTTCTTTTACTTTACTACTTATATTTTGCTGGATACCAGAAATAACACAAACACACACACACACACACACACACACACACACACACACACACACCACACAAACATTATAAGGCATCCATGTACAACAGAAGTATACATATATTCATTTTGTATAAAGATGATGTGATAGATGTTTGTTTTAAACTTAAACTATCTTCTTTCTTATGTTATTTACTTTCTAAACAGGGTTAGAAGAAATAAAGTTAAATGTACTAAAACATAAGTATATATTTTTCATTAAAAAGAGGCTATGGACAAGGAAGAAAAAATAGGAACAATACAATATGCATTTGGATTAACTTTTCTAATTAATTGAGTGAAAATGTGAAACATCTAAGCTTTTCATATTACAAACATCTTTACATCTTTTAAATTACATAAATATGAAGAGAAGGGAGGTGTGATGGTTTCAATCTGAAATGTCCCCCAAGGCTTATGTTTCGAGGTCCTCTTCCCTGGCTGGTGGTCTCGCCATGGGTGTGTGTGGAGACTTTATGACATGGAGCCTAGCTGGTATGAGTAGGAAAGCAGGACTGTGCTTTTGAAGGTCAATGCCAGTTGAGTTTCTCTTGCTTCCTGTTCTCTGCAATTCAAGTGGCCAGCACAGGAAGTTTCTGCTGCCATGAACCGAGCCGTGCGATGGACTGAGCCCTTCAGTCATGCCTTCTAACTGCATGACTGCACCCTCTGAGTGAGCCAAAATGAAACCTTCCTCCCTTCAGTTGCTTCTGTCAGGAACTGTGCTCCCAGTTACCCAAAAGTAGCTAATACAGGGCAGTTGAGGTGAAATAGCACATTTGCAAAAGCTTGAATGTGCTACCTGAATGCTTTCCTATTTCTCTTACAGAAGTGCCAATTTTAGAAAAACAGTGGGTTTAAATAAAACAATCCATAATAGTTAGCCAGTGGTACAAAGGTCATTTGAGTGTATTCATGCTTTAAGGAATATATACCCGTTTACACAAAACATATGTGCATATATCTCCAGTTATAAATGTAACACACATCCACATATATTTGCTATAAATATGAGGACTTCCATGCTAGCTTCTTATCACCCACCTGACATAGGAGTTTTAGAAGAAACTAAAATAAATTATTATACGTCTTAGAAAGAAGAGATTATCCGTCATACTCTTTAACTTTGGTCTTCTTAGGCAATTAAAAAGAGATCGTGGGTTTCCCACAGGACACATGATACAGGACCTAGTCACTGACAAACACAGGCCCATCAGATCTCTCTTGCTGGGAAGGGAGGGCCCGACTCACCTGCAGCATCCTGCATCTGGCGACGTGCCACCTTCAGGCCAGCATACTCGGCGGCTGCAGCCACAGCCTGGGCAAAGTCGGCATCGGTGAAGAAAGAGCCATCGGAGGAGCTCACGCTGGACCGGCCACTGGAGATGTTGTCCTCCTCCGAGGCTGACCCCCAGCCATTGATCATGGACCCTGTGACAGAGCTCTCCAGGTCCCCCACGCTGGAGGCCGGGGTCTGCTCAAGCCCACGTAACAATAGCCTTCTAGTCTGCATTTTGGCTACTTCCAGGTCTGCTTCATCTTCCTCCTCCTCCTCCGGTGCGTCCGTGTCCATGTCCGAGACCAGAGGTCCTGAGATGTAGCCATAGGTGTGAGGCGGGGAGATGGGGCGCGGTGGTGGAGGAGGGCTCACAGGTTGTCGTCTGCAGGAAGATGAAGAACAGCACAGCTCAGCACATCACTGAAGACAGAAAGCCACTCACCAGCTCAGTACATGCATGCGAGCTTTGAGCTAAATTGTTCAGGAGAAAAAAAAAGAGAGAAGAAGAAAGAAGAAAAGAAGGAAGATGAAGGAGGAGAAGGAAGAGCCTGGAAATTTGAGAATGACTAACTTTGAGCTATAACTTACAACCAGAGACTCACCTGAGTTATATTCATGTTTCATAGTAATACATTCACTCATATAATTCCTCTTTCATCATTTGGATTATTTTCACAAAAAAAGGAGGGATAACAGTTATTTGGAGTACACGAGCCTCTGTATTCGTCCTGAAGAGTTTCTAATGTCCCTAATGACTTATTATTACCAAAGACAGCAGACATAAATCCTGAAAATTTGTTCCACAAACATTTCCTTCTATCTTTTCCTCAGTTGTAGTCTAAGGAAATGGAGCCATTCGTCTTGATTGCATATCAGCAGAATTTCAAAGAATTAAAAAGAGTACTCAGCATAACAAAATTTCTTTTAGATTTTATTCTATTCAAAAGTCTATGAGCCCAAGGCAACTTTTCTCTGACTTAATCATTTATGAGTTCCACTGAAAGTTATTAGCTGCTCTTCAACACCACGGTTTCGCTGTTATTTCTATGTGCTTATGCTCAGGGGTATTTCTAGACACCAATAGCTGTGCTCAACTTGGTAGGCATGTGTGAAGTCTGTCCTCTTCGTAATGTGTTTAATGGTATTTCTTCTAGTGCTCTGGAATGAGTGAAGAACCTAAAGATTAAGATATTATGAACATGTCCCAACCTGATTGTTCAGAGATACAAGTAATGAGCTGCAACCATCCCCCAGAGACTTGGAGAATAGTACTGAAATGCAAGATCTTCCACAGTCATCACCCGACCCCATCACCCAGTGAAGATACACTGTCGTTACCCGACTCCCCCAACACCCAGTGAAGACACACTGTCATCACCAGACCCCATCACCCAGTGAAGATACAATGTCTGAGAAGGGAGCGAGCACTGGACTTGAAAAGAAAGCAATAACCCAGAAAGAGGTTGCTATCAAAGAAGAAGAATTACAAGAGAAGTGCTCCTTGGTCGTGAGCATGTCTGTAAACAGGGACACACGACTTGTCATTGCAATCCTGCTGGTCAGTGACTTAACAGTCTCACCACTTTCCAGGGAAAGTGGGAGAGGATGCAATGGGAGGGACACCAAGTAGAAGGTTGTGACAGTGACTGTTCAAATTCTGGCCTCCTGTGAAGAACAGGGATGTACTCTCCACAAGGTTGCCATTGTTGAAGAGTAGCTATAGGGAGGATCTGTTGTGACCTGAAGACGCCACAGCTTGGGGCCAGGGGAGATACGGTGTGACTTCCATACCACAGGGAGACGAGGCTAAATCAGTTAGAAGTGACAGATTTCCATGGGCACTGGCCAGGAATAGGGATTCCATCAATGAGGTAGGTGAGAGCCAGCACATCTCCTTCACCATCACAACTGTCACAGAGAGAGACCAGCTGGAAGAGTCCCTAGTGTTACCCGAGGGAAGAGCACTTTGTCTGGTTTGCCCGTGTCATTCCTGTGCCCCTTCCTCTGCCTTAGCACCTGGAAGAAGAGGCAGGAAGACGATTAGGTTAACAGCACAGTGTGGCCCCCTACTCCCTGCACCTCAGCCACAACAGGTTCCCTCTAAGGGATGTCTGGAAATGCAGACTGAAGATTCAATTGTGGGTATGGAAATAAGAATCAGAATAGAAAACCTGATATGATTTGGCCAAAATTTATCTGAAGCAAAAACCATTCAAGAGCCAGCGAAGCTATAAAAGGAAAAGTAAAGTCAACATTGCACCCTTCATTGGGTACTATGGCTATGGTCTTTCTTTGAAGCATTCTTTGAAACATTTTTTTGGGGGGGTTGAGTTAGGGTCTCACTGTAGCCCAGGCTGACCTGGAATTAACTGTGTAGTCTCAGGATGGCCTCAAACTCATGGCAACCCTACCTCTCCTCCCGAGTGCTGTGATTAAAGACGTGCAACACGATGCCTGACTATTTTCTGCTTTTTAATCCCCCCAAAATTGAGACATTTCACTAAACTACTTTTATTAGTGAGAACTGAAAAGTTTAAAATAAAAGATTACTGGGATGATACAACCAACTCATTGAAGTACTTACTTTGTACCTAAACTCATTGGATTGCTTTCTAAATGATCATTTTTATACATGTAAATATTGAAATTCAAAGACTGCCAAAATTCTTATGCTATATATACATATATACATCATATATATGTATACACACATATATAAACACACACACACACACACACACATATATATATATATATATATATATCTGAATGATCCACATCCACATTTTATTTTTAAGGTCATTCTTTCTCTCCTAGGATTGGTAACACACAAACATATACATACACACACACACACACACACACACACACACACACACACACACAAACATACACACTTTACACAGGCAGGACAGAGATGTTGGACATGCCGACACAGATGCATATAAATACCAAGAAGGGAAAACTAAGATGTTATACTGATGAATAATGTACATGTTAAGTACATACTATTAGACACAGTGTATATTTTTACATGTTGGTACATAGAGACATACAAAGTTCTATAATATGTGCGAGTCTTAATTTCTGGGTGGTTTTTAATATGTCTGTGTGTGGTACAAGCAGAAATATAAAAAATGTGCCAAAGCTGAAGTTATTTAAGAGATTAAAACGGATAATTGTTTCAATATGGAGTGTGTTATACACAGAGGAGGAAAACCATTGTTTAATTTGGAATGCAATAAAATGGCATACTTGAAAGTTAATTTACAGCCTTTGTCAGCATGCAGATCGACAATAATGCAAGAAATTTCTTTTTCTTTCAAAGCCATGTAAGATTTTTGAGCACAAAGGAGACTATTCTGACCATCTGTAAATGGATGGGATGAGTGAGCGACTGGCTCAGTGTGAAAGGCACCGACATTGTTGCATTTACATGACTCACATTCTGCAGAAGAAAAATATCTTCCTGTGAAATGAGGGCTGGTTTGTAACTACTACCAGCCCGTACAATTTCTGAGAACAGACAAAAAAAATTTTATTCAAACCATCTGTAAATAAGGGCAGCCCAGGGAATGTGTGATAAACATGTACAGTTTGAAATATGTAATATATTCTATTTGAAAACAAAAAGCTATTTCAGGATGCTGCACTCAAGTGAGGACTTGCCGCAAATGAACCTTAAACCACTAGGCTCTTCCCCTGAGGGTTTCAGTGTCTTCAGAAATAATGTGCAAGTATATGACTGCAACTCACAACACTCAGCATCTGCAAAAATGATGCCCCTGTAAATATGGTCATGAGAAAAGGGAGTGATTCCATTAGTTTATGGAAGAAAGGGTGTCTGCAGGTCACTGTGTACCACTTACCAGGCAAAAGAGAGGAAAATACATACCTTGGAAGGTTTCTTTAGCACTAATGTAATTTCAGTTTTTTGAGTAATTAACTAAAACTCAGTTTGTAAAAAGACAAGCTACTTATTTTTCCTTTGTCATCGATATTGTATTTATTTCATCTAGACTAATAATGTCATAAAGTTTTGTTTTCTATTCCATATGTAAAAATTATTTTCCCTACTCAAGATACTCCTGTTAAGTGTTAACCACAGTGAGTACAGGATTACCTGGCAATTCTTGAAACAATTGAAGTGAAATTTGAATTATATTATTTTCATTATCTGATATTTAGAGCAGAATCTTCCTAGGGTCATCATCTAGTTTGCCAAATTCTAGATAAAACTGAGTAGCTTAAAAATTCATTAGAGTTGAAAAATTGCAATATTTATAGTAATTCATATCTTTGATGCTTATCTACTTAAACTTTTGAGGTTATAATGGCCTTCCTTCAACAAGTTTTATTAATATATTTATTAATATATATCAGAGTATCTACATATGTCCCTGATCAATAAGCATAAATGTGATAAACACATTTAATTTTAAACACTGTGTGCCTGTGATGGTAAAGACTGCTAGAGTTTGATACCAAAGAGATCATTAGCAATAAGACCTTAGGGAATGTTTGATGCTTTTGAATAATATGTCAGAACTGAAATTTAAGGATATATATACTGAATACAAGTTTACTATGTACCTGACTGTGAATAAATCTATTTTGTAAAATATCTACAATATTCCCCACTGCATGTGATCTCTTGATCTTAGGACCTACCACTCTCCTCAATCATCTAAGTTTAACCCTCCACTCCTGGACCTGTGTAGACCATGTCATTACTTTGAAGGGTACAATGCAGCTGAAGTTAATACTAGGCTGTAATTTTGAATAGAGTCCTTATTGGATCTGACTTCTTCCTTTTCTTGATTCTGGGGAGTGAGGTGCCATGTGGGAAGTGCTACTTTCCTGACTCCCTGTGTATGTTCTGGGAATGGTAAGATCCTAAAGTCATGGCTGCCCTCAGTAGCAACACTCTAAGGCCAGCAGAACTGGACTGTCTCCTAGGCTATCCATGGTCCCCTGCCCCAAGGACTGATCCAGACTACCCAAGGAGGAGGCTATCCAGCTGATCGGGGATGGGGAAGAGGGGCATTGGGGAACGGGGGATAAAATCTTATTGTCTGCCCATTAAATAATGTAACTTATTGTGGACAATTAAAAAATAAATAAATTTTAAAAAAAAGATTTCCTGTTGTGATACAGAGTCTCAACACATCATGAAGCTCAGTGAAGAAATTAATCTGAAAGGAGATTTTCAAACCCCAACAGCCTGGCTAAAGCCACATGGACTGCAGATGAATTTTCTCCCTGAATCTTTTCAGAATCCCTGACTTATGAGACTATGAACAAAATAAAATGTCTTAGAATAGCCTGTTAGACAGCTATTGCTGCTACAACCTCACTGCTGGACTAAAACACCTGACCGGAAACACCTTATGGGAGGAACGGGTTTATTTCATGCTTGCAGTTTTTAAGAGAAAGCTATATCATGGTGGTAAGAGCATGGCAGAGCAGTGTCTGGGTGGCACATCTTGCCATAGAAGCTGGGAGGCATAATCAAGAGTGAGCTATATCTGGCAAAAAGGAGCTGAGCAATTATACTGCAAAGCCCATCCCCAGCTAAACACCTCTTCCAGCATGGCTCTACCTCCCAAATGGCCACTAAGTGGGGACCAAGTATTCAAACCACAGGAGGCTGGGGAAGGGGAGCATTTCCCTTTCAAACCAACACACTAGCAATTGAAATAGAAACGTTGTTCTTATACTACGGATTCAGATGAATAAAATAGATCTTGTGGTCCAAGCTTGGAGGAGTCAAGTACTGCATTCCGTATGCAATGGCAGGGCAGTACTAAGAAAGCCCTATGGCTGATTGTGTATGTGGTACTGTGGAAACACACAGAATTAGCTCCTAGTCCATGGGTGAAATGTCAGGGAAGGGGAATCTGATGTTTGCTCTGGCACTGAAAGAATGCACAGTCATTTAGGTCCAGAAAGAGCAGGCTAAAGTATGCTAGGAGAACAAGACAGCATGTGCAATGATCCCAAGGAATAGCAAAAGCTGAGCTCATCCCAGGAAGCAGAAGAAACCATGAAGATGCTGCAGACAGCGATGGGGTCTCATGATGGGTGAAGGATGGAAATGAGGGAGGTCATATCACAAAAGGCCTTGATTGCTACACTAAGAAAGCTTGCCTCGGTTTTCAGGGAAATGCGGAGCCACTGAGAGATTATAAGCAGTGGAGAGGCTTGGGCCAGCACTGCATTTTAGGAAAATGCCACTAACTAGCCTGCAGCAGGGCCTTGGATTGAAGAAGGAGCGAAGTGACAGACACAAGCCCACTTAGAGGAACATTAGGCTAATGCAGGCAAGAGGAAATGGCTGTGTGAACAAGGAAAGTGCATTTAGGGCTGGAGATAGGTGTATCACTCAAAGTGATATTTAAGCAGTAAAAACCTGTAGGAACGGGTATTTGGATATATGAGCGTGGAGTCCTAGACTGCAATCTGCAGAGAAATAGCTATCTATCTGGACCAAGAGCAGTGGTAAGGAAGTGGCAAGGTGATAAGACCCAGAAGGCATCCATTTGGCTTACTGACACGGGAATCGGTAAAGGGAAGACAGGAGGCTTCAATCAAGATGAAACTACAAATGAGAATCCGACACTGGATGTTGTACTGAAAAGCTAGACACATTGCAAATGCCAACATTAGGGAACCGGTTAAAAGATCACAAGACACTGTTAAAACCAATACCTGTATTAAAGATTACTGACATAGAAAAAGATGCTATATTGCAAGGGGTAGCTTTGAAAATACTCCCAGAAGTTGGACAATGCAAAGCAGTGTAAGGATGTGCAGAAATAAAGGCTTTACGGGTTGTTTACTGAGCTCTTACTGCGACTTTCTAACCACAACGATTACTGCACTTTTATATTTACTATATTGCAAAAATATCTTTATTTTCAACATAATTATAGAAGACACATAGGACATACATTCATCACAAAAATGCACTAAGAGGTTTTCAGTGTTTTTTTTTTTTTTTTGGAATGGCTTTCATTGACATTTTAATTGTGTTCAGTGTAATTTTTAGCAATGCTCCTGGAAATGGAATTTATAATGCCTTCTTGGACTGCAAATGATGCCTCTCATAGGTCGAGTAGAGTGTAATTGATTGGAAGTATAGTTACTTAAATTCATTTCCCAAATATATGCATTGGCCTCAACTACTTACAATTATTTACACCCTGGAACAGTAGGAAGGAAGGCATTTCCAAATTCTACTGCAGAATCAGATTTCTCTCTGCCAATATTGGAGAAACCTCTGTGACATCCAAAGATATGAATTCTGTCCTCAAAGAGCTTAGAATTTAAAGAGAGAAACAGACAGTAGTACTAAAGCAACCTGAGGACTCAGGCGTGGTGAGAGCCAAGCTGGCCAAAGAGCAGAAACAAGGCTGGGTGGTGGTCTCCAGGCGAACCGAGCAGAACACTGCAGGAGGACCTGAGAAAACCAGGAATGCTTGCCAGCCAGTCAGATCACAAATGGAAGAGACCAGGATGCTGGTGGCTTCAAGAACAATGCAGGAAATTTCAGTGACTAAGTAGAAACGAGTGTGCACACAGGAAATACAAGGAAAGGGGAAGTAAAGAAGAAAGGAACATGAGAGGCTGTGAATACTGAGTGATACCTGACTCAATGGACAAAAGGTATTGACAGAGAGAGAAAGAGAGAAGCACTATGGTACTGAAGGACTGAAGGTGTGAAAACAAAATCAAAAAACATTTTGGAGCTGGCGTTAAAAAGAATTGGTAAATAATTTAATTCCTGGAATCATATGGAACAATAAGGAAAATGAAATGTCTGGATAACTATGCTGAATTCAAAATTACAGAGGTATTTGTTGTTTTTTTTTTTTTTTAGTGTTGATTGTGCTCTTAGAGAGTTTGTTTTTTACCCATTGGTCAAATTAGGATAATTCTACATGAGATAGACATTAATCAGAAGGAACAAGCTCGAAAAGTTTGCGACAGAGGTGATGAATTTGAATTTGTACACATGGAGATGTCCAAGGAAAGGTACTGTGATACTCAGGACAAAGTTCTGGGCAGGTGACGTCAATTTGACAGACATCAGAGCTATCATTGATCAAACACTTAGCTGGCTTCAGACACTTAACATACATTCTCCCAGTTGAGTCTCACAACGTTTCATAAAATACCATGGCTCCAGAGAGTGCACTTGTGATGGAGGCTGGATGCTTTTAGATTTCATCCTTAAGAGGCTGCCGTCAGCCATGGCCAGTGTCAGAATGCAAAAGCCCAAGGTGTGGATGGGAAGAAGCTGGGGGCAATTAAACATAAGCAACTGAGGAATGATTAATGAGAAAACAGGGAGGAAGAGGAGGTGGAATTAAAGAAGACAAGAAGAGATAGAAAGAAGAGACCAAGACTGTAAGAAAGAAAGACAACATCACCCACAAAGACTGCGTAACACTCAGGACGGTGACCGTGGTCTCAATGCCAATGCTAAACCAAACAAAGGGGAATGATTAGGCAATAGGTAATTAAGGTAATTTTACAGAATGAAAGAATATTGAGGGATTTCAGGGCTTAATAGTCTCTATTAGTCTCTCATTTGCTTTTAATAAAAGTACCAGAGATGGTCTGTGACCTTAATAGGGAAAAGAGGTGCTTTATCTGTTCTCAATCGTCATAAAGTTGCATGGGTTAATACTATTAATTTTAAATATAGGGCAACCCAATTCTCTGCACACACGCCCCATCACACAAAAGAAGGTTTAATTACTACCTTCTTTATAGGCAGCATGAGATTTAAATTTAGTAATAACTTCCTAAGATAGACTAGTCAGTGAGCATTGCAAATTGTGTTTTAATCTACAGAGGAAAATTCACACAGCATACAGTAGATTTTTTTTAAATCTGAGAATATTGAAGGAACATCTTCTGAGGCAAATAATGTACTCTGTTTCAAAGGATATTAGGAATCAAGAAAGCAATAGATGTATAATATAATGTGTCAAGGGCAATAAAATGGCACAAACAAAATCATCAACAATGAGAGTAACACTAACACGAAGCAGTAATAGCTTTTATGTGGGAGAAACGACAAGCATCATCATTGCCTATAATAAAAATGTATGGGCTGCTGGTGGTTAACCAGCTTAAAAATGTCCAAGCAGTCACACACACACACACACACACACACACACACACACACACACACACACACACACTCACACACACAGTTTACTAACCTGGACAAAATGTATTTCAAGAAATATCTACAAAAACTTACAGGTATTTGAGGTTCCAACTTGTTGAGAAAATTAGTTATTAATGGATTTAATTTAAAATGACAAAGAAAATCCATTTTTCTGCAGATCAAAGAAATTACTTGTCCATACACAGGAAAAAAACCAAAGTACCAAAACAAACCCCCGACAATCACAACGTTATGAGATTATCAGCATGTCATATGCCCATGGCATAATTATCATGAGTGGGTGAATGTTCATGTACATTATTTCATGGTTATGAGTTCATGGGGATCAATTCATCAAATGTGATATTTAACAATATTACTAGGTAAGCCCAATATCTGGGCTGAGGGAATGGTAGCCCAAGACTATTCAAGCACTTGAAATGACTTCTTGTAGTAGCATTAATAACTGCCACCAAGGGCAGAGATTATGATGGGTCAACAAGATGGCTAGTGACACATACCTTCTGTCGGCTGGGTGCTGCATGTGGCCAATTTCCTCTGGGCAATCCTGCAGCATAGGCTGGAGCTCCTCCTGTGGGGACGGGGTCAGAGTGGCCGTGGACTGATGGCTGTAGGAGACTGCGGCTGGAGAGGAAGCTGCCCCCCTCACAGGGGGCGTGGGGCCTCGCTCATCTTCCTCCTCTTCTAGCTCATCCTGTTGCAAATACATCCTGGCAGGTGGTACAGGGCATGGCATTTCTTGGTCATAGCTAAAACAGATGATCAGAACATAGAGTCAATGATTTGTGTTTTAAAGAGAATGTCGGCTTTGAATCACTCTACAAATCTTAAGGTTCTAGGTCCTATTAATGAAATATTATTTTTAAAAGTTTACTTAACGATTATAGGTTATATATTACAATAGTACAGGGATTCAGAAGTCACTCAGCCATTTAACTTAATGCTCAAATGCACGTGGTATGTTTGGTCCCTGTCACTCAGCACAGTCTATAGACATAGATTCAAAAATGCCATTTCGGATGGCAGAGAAGACTACTCTCAGAGAAAGCTCACTCTCTAAATCCTTTCCAAGAGAGATGGATTGAAAACCAATGAGTTTGGTCTATTGCCACCAACTTCTCCTCTGAAATTGTAATCAGTTATCTCTGGTATAGCAGAGCTCAAAATGAACTGGTGGGCGTGTACTTAGGATGGTGAATGACAACCCTGTCCTGTGAACTGTCAAATGCTTTCCCCTCCCTATTAGAGTTGTGTGGGGAAAATTCATGCTTTTCTCATTCCTCTTATGACAGGATATGTGTTTCTGGGTTAGAATGGAAGGGATGTACTACATTGTATAAATTGTGTACTTTTGCCCCTTGCCCTTCTTCCCCCCATTTTTTCCTCCTCCTCCTCCTCTTCTTTTTCTTCTTTCTTGCTCCCTTTTTAAAAGAGGGAGTGACTCTTGGTATGTAGCCCAGGCTTGCCTTCGGAATGTGGGAAATACAGGCAGGTACCACTTGGCAAAGTTTTGTGGACCCCCGAGCCCCACACTTATTCTTGTTATATATAATCTATCATTTGGCTTGTTCACCTTCATCGGAGGCTTTCTTTTCTTACTTTCCTTGTATCTTTCTCTTTCTCGCTCTTGTCTGTTTTCTTTCTCACCAAACAGCCATTTGTTCACTCATCCAAACTAGGCCTTCAGTGCAACATCACTCTTCTCTCCAGCATCACCAATTTTCCCCCAATTAACCTCCATCTTGTCTGGTCCCTTATTCTTATCTGGTGTACGTGTCACTGCAATCATAACGTGAATTCATCACTTGGCTTCTGGTTGTTCCTTTTTTCAATGTCTTCATATTGTCCCCAAATTTCAAACTGGGTTGTAGATCACTCCCAGAGCATTCGTTTGCTCCTAAGTAATAAATGACTCTGAATCGTGTAGACAATAAAAGTGCCATGACTTCCAAGCATCTGCAGGATCTGGGTCACATTTGCCTTCGCAGCTTCCTCTCACTCCCCACCATGTGTTTCCTGTTACTCTCCAGGAGTCCACAACTCTGTGTGGTCCCAATGTCCATAAAAGCTCTCTCTCCTCCAGGACCTTCTCATGTGTCAAGGTCAAGAACCACCAGCAGCAGATCAGAAAAGCTTCATTCTTCCCGTTTCACACCAGTCTCTCTCTTGGTGGCACTGTTATGTCCCCCAAGGTGGTTCTTTTTCTCTGTTTCATATCAATTTACTGCACGATAATCCTTCCTTTTTGTGTGAACTGAGGGTAAATATTGAGAGCAGAGCCAGGGAAAGGAATTTAAAAAAATACAGCTGAGTGGACGGACCTTGTAACCCACAGATTCCATACTTGCAAAGTTGCTGACTTATAACATTTATTTCTAGATACAAACTAAGCACTGTGACACTTTGTTATTTCCACATCTGCACTAAGAGGCCAGTGGTTTGAGCCACCTGACACATGCATCCCCAGCTGAGATAAAACAACAGACATCAGCCTGCTTTCTTGTGGATACTCAGTGTAAATAAACACTCATTCAACAGTTTACTTAGTGCTGAGCTTTTAGAATATTTTTTTCTTAATATTGAAGATTCTCTGTTTACACTGGTATCAAATGCAAGTGCTAAAGTTCAGTCTGCTGCTGATAAGCACTGTGAGGCTGACAGGGTCCTTATATCTTTGGGAGATGAACACTCTCAGAGGTGATATAGTGCTATGGGTCCTGTGTTTCATGCTAATGAAGAACAAAACATTGAATATGCTATCATTAAGCACTCATATACACATGATTATGTATTGACAAAAAACGTCGTAGCCAAGGGCTCTAGGAGCACAAGTGCAATCCTGCACGTCCTCTAGTAGCAGTGGTGCAGTACTCAGTAACTCAAAGCTGCCAGTAAGGTTAGAGACGATAACTACTATGGAGCAGGAGAATAAATATTTTTGTATAAAATTTTTTTAACATTTCTTTATTGTCCACAATTAGATACACTGAATGAGCAAATAATGTGTTGATATCCCCGATTCCCTGATTTCCCTCCTCCCTGTCCCCAATCAGCTGGGTATCCTCCTCCGTGGGCAGTCTGGATCAGTCCTTTGGGCAGGGGACCATGGATAGCCTAGGAGTCAACCCAGGTCCACTGGCCCTAGTGTGTTGTTACTGAGGGGGGCCATGTCTCTGGATATTGCCCCCCACCATGGTTGTCATGATTGCATAGTGGTTAGTACTCTGCATTGTGAAATTATGTGTATTTATGATTATATATATGTGTGTGTGTATGAGCTCACATATATCCATATACATGCAGGGTTTTAAATATGTACATCTATGAAAGTTTATATATGTGTAAGTTTTATATAATATGTGTACATGGAACTCTTATTCACTATAAAAGCTTCTAGAACATTAGTCCCTATTTCAGGCTACTTTATTTTCTCACAGGTGCATGTGCATGTTTGTACTGTGTGGGAATATGTGTGTGTAGGTATATGTGTCAAGTTGAGTCAATGTTGGGTGTCTTAATCACTTTCCATCTTACTTATTGAGCTGGGGTTTCTCATTGAGCCCAGTGCTTTCCAATTAAGTCACCTTGGCTAGCCAGCTTGCCCTGGGGATCCACCTGTCTCTACCTTTCCAGTGCTGGGATTACAGGTGTATACGGACTGGCCTGGCATTTTTGTGAGTACTGGAGATCTAAGCTCAGGTCCTGAAACTTGAAAAGTAAACAGTTTGCTCTCTGAGCCCTCCACCCAGGACTAGAGGAGGGCTTATCTGTATTACTGTTTTATTTAGAGACTCATGGTTCTGGACCTGAGCGATCAGACTCCCTTGGCAATGTCGCTGAACAAATTCATTTCTCTGGGCTGAAGCAATCACAGAGCACGACTTACACTGAAGATCACTTACCTTTCATCAACAGACATACTGTACTCTTCGCTGTTGCTGTGGGGGGGAGGGTGTGCAGGGGGTGGAGGAAGCAAGTCTGCCCAGTTCATGCCGCCTTGTTTTGGTACCTTGGGTGTTCGAGCCCCTTTCTTGTGCCCTTGACTTCCTAGAAATAAAAGTAAAATAGAAATCTATAGTTTTGGGCTCTTAATTTTTTCCATCATTCAAGCAAGATTTAATTGTTTTGTGCTCTTATGAAAATACATATATGTGTCTGTCTATCTATCATCTATCTATCTATTCACACACATATATATGCACTTTTCTTCATTAACTTTAAGCAGAACTTTGTGAACAGTAGCCCCAAGAATTGCCAAGTTTAATTGCAAAGCACATAGCAGAGAGAGCACTATAACCAAAATGAACTTTCCAAGTCATATCATGAATAGTGATCTTCCTACAGCAATTAATTGCATTATGGATTATCATCTAAAACAAATGAGCTGTAGACATATTTTCTGGAGTGCCTTTCTATTATTTAATTGCTGAAACCTAAAATACAATATGATACAGATATGATCTATTAGAGCTCCGTTGTTGCATTAAATCACTGAATATATATAATTTGTACTTGTCCAGTGAAATGTTTTAGGCACAAGGAAATTAGTTATTTCTTCAGAAAAGCAGGTAGGGAGGAAAATAATTGCAAGGAGAACTAATATGACTAATGACAAAAGCAGCAGCAAAAATGTTACTTTTCAAAGGACAGAAATGTTTCTCAGCCACTGTTTCCAAAAGGCTATGGCTTACATTTAAAATGACGTGTGTGGTCTTTTTCAGAAGCTTGCAATGCCCGAATTGGTCATGTACTACAGTATTTTGATTTTAGAATTAGCATACTGCTAAAATGTTGGCTTGCATATTTCATTTGTAGAAGCTTTGTGTTAAGAGATATTGTGGAATAAAATACTCCCTTTTCAGGATCATGTATTTCGTATGGTGGATATGTATATTAAACCTGTAATCATTTCTCTCATATGATCACTAAATATCACTGGTCCTTTTCACCCAATCTGAGACAAGTCACATGGTAGATGAAACAGGTCTTAGCTTATTCAACGAGCTTTATGATTATTATTTTTTCTCTCTAAGCCACTTGGGATTTTTCAGTCAAATGGAAGTGTTTGTGATTCCAGATATTTCTTGGGCTGGTATGTTACTATACCAAGTGTGGGCTAAAGGGCAGGCTGTTAATAAACTCGGACCATTATGGCTGTTCTTGTGTGTGTGTGTGTGTGTGTGTGTGTGTGTGTGTGTGTGTGTGTATTCTCTCTTCTGCCACTCGGTTGTTTCCTATTGGATGTTATGTATGTGTGGTGGAGTTAATATTCAACAGTGTCTCCTTTCTCTTTACTTCCTGCTAAACATCTCTTATGACAATAACTTCAGCCCTGAAATGACTAACATCACACATCTCCCCAGGGGTTATATACTTCCTAATTTCTCTTCTCTACCTATCAGGGAATTTCAGTCTATATTATCTTTTCTCCAAAAGTCACAGAATAAACAAAGGTAAACCCAGTACAGTAAGAACATTTAGGTAAGAAAATTTCTTTTTTGATTCAGATTGTCAGAATCTAAAAAAGGTGGATATTCCGAGTGGATATATCCACACCCATGTACACATATTTGCATATAGACATGTGTGTGTATTCAAATAAATGAACAGCAAGTGTGTAGCTCAACAGTCAGTGCACATTCCACGAGGGACTGACATGGGCAAGTGAAAGTAAGTAGCCTAGAATGTTTCTTTCATTAATAGATGATTTTCTCTATAAGTAACTGAGAATTGAAAGATAAAATGGCAAATCATCAGCAAGTACTGAAATATTTTATATGGTCTTCTCAAAATAGATACCTGAAATGGCACTCTTAATTTGATGCTCAGTTACTTTTAAAAAAGAAAACAGTTGTTTAATAATATTTTTTAAAGATCATCTAGAAGAATGTAAGAAAGCTCAAAAAGGTAAAAGGATATTTCTAAGCTCCTTCAATTCACATAATTACCATTTTAACACAGGACCTAAAATCCCAGACCATCAGACCTCAGGTTAGGAAAGATGCCACAATACAATGTGAAGCTCTCTACAGAAGGGACCCTTGACTCTTAGGCCCTAGCAACAGCTCTAATGCATTTGCCAGGATGCACCATTCCTGGAGAAACATGCTTCACTCCAGATCAATCTGCCTGTTCTCATTGTGGTGGGACTGGGCCACATGTTTACTCTAACAATGAACCACGTTTAATTACAAAACCAGGCCCTAAGTATCAGCCAACTCCCTTCTGCAGCCCCTACCAGGCAAACAGCTGGTCAACAGCTGCACCAGCACAGAGAGCAGGGGAGCTGCCAGGATGCTTTACGAGGTTTCCAGCGAGAACTCCGAGCTCTTGGAGAGACCAAGAACTGAGACAGGTTCCTGCTGGCTGCCAGCTTTTTGCCTTATGGGCTTTCTTCTTGCTTAAATGCACTAGATGTTATGTGATTACGAGGCAGCATATTAACTACATGTCATGTTTTGGGTTGTATTTTGACCAAGGTGGGGTGAAGAAGGTTTAACTGCCTTTATAGATTAGCTCATCCATTTTACTTGACTTACTAGAGTCACAACAAAAATCAGATGCACGTTGTGCGCTGAGTGGACAGTGCCTTAAACTGCAGACCAGACCCAAGAATTGGATTTGAATGCTAAGGAGAGCTATGCATCGCCTAAATCCAGCAGCCCACGTGATTGCTTCATCATCTCGGAATGGACCATCTTTTCAAAGGACAAGTTTGGGTTTCCTAGGGGCTTTCTTACTTACCAGAAGCACTACTCCCCCGGTCTGAACTGTTGTAAGGTCCTCCTGTGTTCTGCTCATACGGTTGGTTGTAAGGGATCGTTGGAGGAATTGTCTCATTGGCTCGAAAATCTAGACATTGTCCGTGGAAAAAATAATTAGTGTTGATGTTCTCCTTGGGAGTTGCTTCACACTTCTTTGTCTTGTTCATACTTTTGAGTAAGTGAGGAAACCAACTGTATCACATTATTTGCCTGGATTTCTTTTCTTCTCTATTCAGATTGTCAGAATCTAAAAAAGGCGGATATTCCGAATGGATATATCCACTTGCCCATGTACACATATTTGCATATAGACATGTGTGTGTATTCAAATATAATAAAGAGCGAGTGTGCAGCTCAGCAGTCAGTGCACATTCCCCATGCATGAGGGCACAGCTTCAGTTCAAGTCCCTAGTACCTGTCCTGCGATTCCACAAATCACATATTATATCTCTGAGAGATTAGAGAGACTATCAACTGAGACCGATTTCTACTATACTGAGACCTAACTCCTTCTTCCTCAGGCTTTTTTTCTGTTATTTTTTTTTTGTGTGTGTGAAAGTGGTACTTGTGGTTTATGCACATGCATGTGAAGCTGTGTGCACCCTGAATGCATGCATGCATGCATAGCTAGAAGGGAATGACTGTTCCCTACCCCTCATCTGTTTTCTTCCTTGAGACAGAGACCCAGACTGGCTGAGCAGTGAGCCCATGCAATCTCAGGTCTCTGCTCTGCACAGGACGGAGCTACAGGCTTGTGTGGCCATACCCAGTTATCCACAGAGGTGCTGGGAATCTGAGAGAATCAGGCTCTTTGAGGCATTCATGTTTACAGGGCAAGTGTGCAGCCATGTCTGCAGCCCTCTCTCGGAATTTCAATCTCTTTAAGTGTGCTCAAATGTTACATGTTTTGTAGCCTACATTCAAATGGTCACATATTAAGCAGACTAACTACATATGTGGCTGTGTTTATAGAGTTAAAAACTCTGAAACTTGTCAGCAAGATTTTATCTAATAAAAATACATCCTCTGATAAGAAAAATAAAATGCTGTAATCTGCCCAGAAATACTTCTGTTAACCTAGGCAGAGGTGAAAATCCAAATGATAATTTTGCTCCTGGGGTGCAGTCAACAATAATCTGTCAGTCTACTTGCATTCATGGGTCTTTATTCTATTTTGACATATCACCTTCTCCTACAAGCAGTATCAATAAACCAAAGATCTGAACTACTTGTTTACAAGGCTTTCAGAGCTTTCCAAGGATCAGAGTGAAAGGCAGGATAACATAACAACAGTGTGAGCCCCACAGTAAGCTCCATAATTATAAAAACTCTCCTGTTCACCTTTGGAAGTCTTTCCCCTGAATCTAGGCAGGAGTCTTAGTAAATTTCATTAGATTGGGTTGTTATGGCAATCAAGACCTTCCTTAAGCTTGGAGAAAGGTTTGATAGCTTTATCATGAAATTAAATCCTATAGCACAGACTTAGTCATATGAAAGGCATCAATTATCTTTTGGAAATCTAAAGGAAATAAATCTATGTCTATAATTACCTATAATAAAATGCATTCTTTACTTGGGTACCTGGCACAACACTGTCCATCTATTCAAATTAGAGCAATCTTGCTTTTTTCCTAGAGGTAAAACTTTGCAAATCACATTATTAAAGCAATAGCCTAAAGAACTAGAAAAAAAAATCAAATACCTATCTCTTCCAACCCGCACACATTACAATACACAGCCATTCCCCTCAGGCCATAAAATACTATTCTTCTGCTTTGAGTTAATACTAAACTCAATTTACCCTAGGTTCTATGCTGGCAGACTTCAATCAAGTCAACCAAAGATATTTAGGTTCTAAAATTATACATTGTGACAGTATAAGTAACCACATGAGGTGATACAAGAAATTGGACCACTTCTCCAGTTCAAGTTTAATTTAATTATTTTTCTTCAGTTTGATATAAAAATGGCATTCGTTTATATGGCCATGTAGAAGCAATTATCTTCCATCCTCAAGTGGAAAGAATGGAATAGTCTATTTATTGAAAATGTGAGGTATTGTGATGGTTGTACTTTTGCCTTATGAATAAAAGATAGTGTGTCCAAAGCGATCCCTCACTTCCTATTAAATTTAAATTAATCGCAAAACCATTTGAAAATACTTATATATTATAAAATCAATTTTCCAAGGTCATTGTTGTGCTAATTAACTCTTTGCCATCGGAAAAATTTCAAACCAAAGACATAAGAAGAATCTCAGGAATGAAAGGAAAGATTTGATGCTCTGGTCACGGGCCAGTTCTAAGCGAGGGCTTGGGTTGGGGGTGTCAGCAGGGACAAACATGGGGACACATGCGCCAAGCCCTTACCTTGGTTCAGCTTGTTTTGCTCCATGATGTTGTACTGAATGGGGGCCGCTTCTTGCTTCTGCTGCCCGGGAGGCTGCCAGTGCTTCTCGCTGGAGTCCCCGCCACTGCTGTTCACGTTGTTGGTGAGGTTGGATTGGATGAGCTGTGTGGTGGCGTAGGGGGTGGGCTGCCCTGATGGATTGACAAAACGCCCATCCTTCACATTTGGGCTATTGAAGGTTTTCATTTCATTGATTTTGTTACTAAGGTCCACATCACCATACACTGCTGACTCAGAGAGCATCAGATTGGTTTGTTTGTTATCCAGCTGGTTGTTATAATTGGCTATACAGTCAGCTACGTGCAATGAGGAGAAAAAGAAAAAGTCATTCTGCATGGTTATTCGCCTTAAGGTTCTTGCTAAGAAGCTTTGTGAGTTATAATGAGAACTTGGTATAAACTTCAAGTGGTCTTAAATAAAATCAGCAGAAAGAGCCAAATACTCATAGTGACTTTCTACAGAAACCAAAATTTGAGGGGATAAGTGTACACGTAGGTTTTGGTGTGGTGATTGAATAATTTGGAACTTGGGCCAGTGCTCTGGTGAATGATTCATCCAATTTAAAAAAAAGTTTTCCTTAATCAACTCCATTGAAGGATTCCACTAAAACAATGTACACAAGAATCCTGAGGTGTCAATTTTAAATGTCCTTCTTGTGGGTTTCTGACCTATTTGAAGCTACTATATATAGCGGTTGAAGGAACAGAACAAAGCACATAAATGGAGAATTCAGATGACGAGGGAATAAAAGTTCTCACTGCAGATCAAGGAAACTGAGAACTCGGTGTTTTATAACGTGCTGTATTCAACACTTGGACGAATAGGTAATGGTGCTCAGGGGATTTTATTAGTTTATGTTTTGGTCAGGCAGGAGAATCATTATCAGAGCAAGATAGGACATAATCATTTTTCGGTGCTTTCATAATGGCACCCCAAAAATATAAAATGACAGTGACAATGACAAAATGAATCACAGAAAGCAGGCTCATTTAATCAAATGAAGACAGGTATAATATCTAATATGTCTAATATCTCATTTCCACTTAATTCTCCCTTTGTTGAGTGCATTGGAACTATATAACAGATATACATGGATGTATTTCAAGCCTGCAGGAAGATTTAGATACATGTTTTAAAGTTAAAACATTAAATGTTAATTAACATTAAATGTTAAAAAATTAAATGTTACCATAAATAAATACCATTATTTGAGAATTAATGATAAAATGAATAAATACCATTAACTTATTCATGTTGTTTAAAAGAGGTACCCATCAGGTTAATCCAGAGCTGGTCTTCAACTGGACATCTTTAAAAATACTAAATTCACAATCTTCATACTACAGAGGTAAGCAGGGATCCAAACTGAAGATTCTGCAACTTTCCTACCAAATTCAATGACCCTCCATTTCTCCCTTGCACCTGGCCTTTCTGCTTGAATTTCTAGCCATTCAGTTTTATTTAACAGTGGGGGCTGGAGTGATTGCTCGGCGGTTAAGGTGCTTGCCTGTAAGGCAGAAAGACTTGAGTTCGATTTCCCAGTACCCACATAAAGCCAGATGCACAAGGTGGTGCATGTGTCTGGAGTTCCTTAGCAGTGGCTAGAGGCCCTGGAGCGCTCTCTCTCTCTCTCTCTCTCTCTCTCTCTCTCTCTCTCTCTCTCTCTCTCTCTCTCTCTTTCTCATAAGTAAATAAATATAATATTTTTAAAAAGAAATATAACAAAGGCTTCATGATTTTGGAAACTGCACTCTGCTTCTTGGACACCTTCTCAGGTCCATCGTTCAAGGCTGTGACCAATGTCCATCAGCGGTTCCAAAGCACTTGGAATGTGACTAGTGCAAATGAGTAAGTGACTTTTAAATGACATTATATTCAATTTATCTTGGTTTTAAAAGCCACCTGTTTACCATATTAGACAACATATCTCTATATATTGACTCTGATTGTCACCATCTCCTCCTCCCTGTTGGTCTCAGTGTGGTCCTTTAATTGGGATAGTGTGGCTTGAAGCATGGTGCTCTGGGCGACATGAGACTTGGGGTTGTTTTAGGGGTAGACAGAGATTGCTCTATGATTTAAATTTATAACATTTTAATGTACAGGTTACCTTCTTGTTTTCTTTTCCTTAATTCTAGGAAATATTTTGCCTCCATTGTCATGTCTTTTGTAATGTTTTCCATACTGTAGATATTGGGATTGTTACTTAATTTTATTTTTAAAAAATATAAATTTCACTCAATCTTGCTTGCCTTTTGCATGAAATTTCAACAAAGTAAATATTTCTCATAAATATTTCTGTACCAAAATATATAATATATAATAAATTTATAATAAATTTAAGAACACAGACCTACAGTATCTAGATATATGTAGGCATATATACCTGTATACTTATTTCATATATGTGCATATGTATATATAGTATATGTATACACACACGTTTCTTATAGGCCTGATTTCTACACAAAGAAATATGATTTAAATTTTTAGCGAATTTTCATTCAAAATGTCTTGTCATTACTGTTTGTGATTATCACTGTTGTGGCCACTGTCATATTTTGTTTTCACTCTAAGATTTATGGGCCTTTAAATAATTATAATCAAAACTAGAATTGCATGCATCTTATTAAACTCTTTTACATGTCATTTTTCTATATGTTTTGCTCTCTATTCTAGATTAAGTATTATGTATTCTCTAGAAATTTTTCTTATCAGATGGTGAAGAATGCAGGCCTAGGGCTTCAGAAAATATTTGAAACCGGCTACTTTGCTATATAATATTTCTGATTTCCTAAACACAGGGGTCACCATTTCCTTCCCCAGGTAGGAAAGAAATTTGGCTAAATGCAAATACAGCTGAGCCATGTCAAACTCTTCCCATGGCCCTCACCTGGGCGACTGTATGTTGTCAGGTTACTGTCACTGTTCCCGTTCACACTTGTGCAGCAGCTGATGGAGCAGTCGTTGTGATTGTTACCCGGATTGGGCCACGTGTCAGCCAGCCACGGCTGCGTGGAGGGTTCACTAATGTTGAGAAGGCCTGGCCTGAGGAAAACCATACATGAGAACAAGTGTTACATAGACCAAAGATAAGTTTTCTTATTCAGAATGCTAGCAGACATCGCATTTGGTCACTCACCTCATAATTTGGTGAACTACGCTGAAAAATATTATCATCCCTTTTATGTTACACGTAGGGAATTGTACTTTAATATTCTAGGATGGATCCCAGAATATATAGTCATAACTCTGGAAGGTTGTATTTCCGAATTAAAATCTTTTCTATCTACAATAATCCACCCCACCTTTAGACATAGTGATTAAATATCAAACATGGAATCTTGGAATATGAGGACATCATTTTGAACCTTATAGTAGTTTAAAATATTCTAAGTAAGGCCATTAATGCTTCATGGTTTGAACCATTAAAATTGCTTCATGAAAACGTGGGACAAGCCGTGGTGGGGGAGACTGTCTGGAGGCATGGCACCCATCAGTAACAACACATTTGGGCCTGGAAGACCGGGCTGAGTACTAGGCTATCCAGGATCCCCTGCCACAAGGACTAATACAGACAGCCCACGGAGGAGGATATCCAACTGATCAGGGAGGGGGAGGGGGGAATTTGGGGAAGTTGGGATAACAACTCATGGTTTGTCCACTAAATAATGTAACTCATTATGGACAATAAATATATATTTAAAAAAATCAGTCTAAAAAAAGTGGAACAGTCTAGTTTACAGAGATAAGGGAGCCTTCCTAGGAGGTACATTTACATATTTATTTTTCTTGAACGTTATGTTTCTATCACAAATGTGGAGAGCTGTGTTATTCTTCCCCAGGTTGGCCTGACTTTCCCCTCCCCTAAGGAGCTCTCGCGTTTTCCCTGGCTTGTGCTGTGTTTAGGAGGTAGGTTTGAGGGAAAGGAAACAAATGGTTAGCAACAGCCACTTAGCAATTCCAAGATGCTTCCTGGCTCACCTCGCACACTCTGCCCTTCTCCTGTGGGGAACAGGTCTCTGCTTATCACAAGTTCAAATCCTTCTGTTTTTAGATTCCTGTCAATACTGTCTCTCGGGTATGGATGTTTCTTTCAATTATTGAGTTAATGGATGTCCTTCAGTAAATTATGCTTTTCCATAATAAAATATTCCTTTTCTGATTATGAACTATGTACTTTCTATGAACCAGGGCCTCACATTCCATTGTCACTGATAATTAATTATACACAAGGATTGAAAAGTTTATTTTTTTTTTTCTGTCAAGGACCAAACAGTAACCATGGAAGGTTTTGCAAACCGCAGAATTCCTGTGGTATCTACTGACCTCCGCTACTATAGCTCAGAAATATTTATGGATCATACATCAAAAATGTATCTGCTGAATTCTGAGAAAAAAATTTTTATATAAAAATAATAGGTGTCAGGCTGAATTTGGCTCAAAATATATAATTCAGTGACTCCTGAAAGCAACAAAAAAGGCTGTATTACCTCATATTAATTGCTTAGCTGTGACAGTACCTGAATACAGATGTCACTGGAGACTATCAATGACGATGCTGCATGAACTCACATGAGACAGTGACAGGAAGACATAGCTCGGCAAGGGTGACAAGTCATGGGCAAGGTCACGACACAGGACCCACAGAGCACGGCGCACAGATAGGAGAAATGGCTCTCGAAGCCCAGCGTCTATGGGTTTCACCTGCCAGGCTGAGTTTGGACTTGATGTGTGAAGACACGGTGGGCTCCACTGAAAACAGACTTCGTCAGCAGTGCTCCAAGTCAGTATGCATGCCAGAGATCCTTCTGGCCTCAGGAGGCAGAAAATTGGCAGGAAGTCATTCTGACCTAACTCTATGGAGTGGGACAGCTCATCAGGTAAGGGACATGTTTGAAGAGCCACGAGAGTGTGGAGTTAAGAGACAAGTCAACAGAACGCAGTCCTGGCTAAAGGGCTTGCCTGGAAGACTCTAGCTGAGATGTCATTAAAGAAGAGGTGGCAGGTCACTGAGGATCAAGAGTCTGGGGTGCATGACAGAAGTCAGGGCTCAGGGATGGCTATGGAAGAAGGCAGCCGAGGAGTTTGGCTCAATGATCACAAAACACAGACAGACAGACAGACAGACAGACAGACAGACAGACAGACAGACAGACAGACAGTCACATGTCCCATAGCTAAGCATGAGAGCTTTTTCTAGTGAAAAAGCTGTCTTTCTTAAAGTCCATTTGCTTAAGTCTTAGTGCTGTTAAAACAATAGAGCTGTCTGTTAAAAGTATCCATCTTCCCACCCACCAGGACTCAGGGAACTGAGTGGAAGAAGGGGTGGAAAGATTGTGAGAGCCATGGTGGGGGAGACTATCCAGAGGCATGGCACCCCTCAGTAACAACACACTTGGGCCAGGAGAACCAGGTTGAGTACTAGGCTATCCATGGTCCCCTGTCACAAGGACTGATCCAGAAGGCCCACGGAGGAGGATATCAAGCTGATTGGGGATGGGGAGGGGGGCAATGAGGAATTGGGGATAACAACTCATTGTTTGCCCACTAAACAATGTAACTCATTATGGACAATAAAAAAACGTATCCATCTTGTCTTTCTCTCCAGGATGTAAGGTCCCCGGGGTGGACATTTTTAATCCATTTTGCTCACTGCTCCTTGCGAGGTATCTAACGCAGCAGCTACCACAGAGTAGGTCTTCATGGTATTTAATGAATAAACACATTGAAAGTTGTGAAAAGAGCTGTTTCCTGAGCACTGATTCTGAAATCTTAAAAAGGGCAGCCTCTTGGTTGTTTCTACATCTTTCAACATTTCATTTGGGATCATTTAAGTTCTATTCTTGACAAAAATCATTTCCCAGCCAGACATCTGCTTTTAAGTTGAAAAGGTGATGTCTTCCTTGTTAGTGAGTTTTCCAAGTAGTTCAAGAACTTGACAATTTTTCATTTCTGTCTTAGGGAACATTTAATGTGACCATGAATGTACTTGCCATTGTATTCCATGTGATAATTAGGTCTACCTAGACTGTAAATTTTTCAGTGAGTTAATGAGACTTAGTGTGTGTGTGTGTGTGTGTGTGTGTGTGTGTGTGTGTGTGTGTGTGTATGAGACCACACACTTATGCATTGAGGCGTTGAGGATAGTTCTAAGAACACTGGTTTACAGTCACCAAAAGAGGGGTTTAAATAATCAGGCTTTCCAAATGTGCCCAAGAGGAACGGTTCTAATGGGAGAGGCTCTTTTGTGAATGCTTGGGCCTTGACTTACATGGAATTCCCCAGATTCCTGAGCCTCTTGGATTTATTCCTTATGAAGTCCTCCTAGCTTTGGGGGCTTTTAGTGGCTTTGTTTCACAGGTATGAAAACAAGAAGTTAACAGAAACCAGGGAAGAAAAGGTTAGTTCTTTGTGCTACATTTGCACAACATTGGTTAAGTACTCCACCTTCTGTTTCCAGCTGTACCTTTGTTCTTATCAGGTAGCTTATTCTTAGATTCACTCTCTGTCCAGTAGCTCATCACCTTATTCAGCTTTACAAAGAAGGACACTCTGTCAGTTCAATGAATTTGAATTTTGAAATGGTTTTGGATGAAAGGATTTTATTTTTCTTCCTTCCTTTATACACGTCAATATTGCTGGAGTTTTTTTTTTTGGGGGGGGGGTTGGGAAATTACCTTATGCTTGCCTCATGTAATTTATACCCTATTTCAGTTCATTTAAGCCTCCTGTCACATGGATTTGTGATTTCTCTGTGAATATATTAAAGTTCACTGAATAATGATTACTGAAAATATCATAAATGTAGGACTGAGGTTCATTTTAATTAGAAGGGAAGGAAGCTCTTTGTTAACAAGCTACCTAGAGTTCTAGTTCAAAGTCTTTCCCTGCAAACAGGATGTGGACTACATTGGATTCTCAAAAAGAACAAACATAACCCGTAACTTCCGAGCAAATGCTGCGTTCAGCAGGTTTTCAAGAACGCTTTTCTTTGATAGTATCGGTTAACTAGCTATATTTCTTAATCTTCATAAATGCCACAGCTTAATTACTTTAGCTCCTTTTAATCATTTGCTAAATCAGCAAGCCTGTTTTTCTTGGGTCAAGTTCCCCCTCTGGTGGTCAGATACTAGAATTGCAACCACTCCCATGAATAATTGTAAATGGCTTGATTCAAATAACACAGCTGAATGGCTTCTTTTTTAAAGTATTTGAGTAAATTTCTCCTTGGAGTTAAAGCCTTTTAGGCAATGGAAGCGATATCACTGAGGGAAACAAAAGATAGTTGGAATTCTCCTTTGGGTTTAAAAAAACACAAACAAGCAGGATAATTACCTCCCTCCACTGCTGACTGCTTCGCCTCCTCTCTGGTAAGTTACTAGAATATTACAGAAAAAGAAGGAACAATTAATACACAGGTTCATATAAAAAGTTATTTCATTACCCTCATAAACATCTTTCTAAAATGTCTTTTCCCACTTCCTACCCAGAAGCACTGTAAAATATCAACGTAAAATGTAGCACATTTCTGTTTCAGCTAGTAATATTTTAGAAGAAATGTCCAGAATTAAATATCACTGTTTACTTCTCAGTGTTCCAAAACAGTTGAGCAAAGCAAAATTAAAATTTCAGTACACTCTTGTTAAATATAACTTTTAATGTTTTTTAATGTCATTCCATTGGATTTGCTTTGATATTTTTCGCTGGCTTACATAATATTATTCTGTATGTCTAATCTTAAATTCAGGAAGAATTATACTCCTTATTAGGTTGTTTTCCCAGAAAAAAAAAGTACCAGTAAGACAAAGATACATGCTAAATTAAACCCTCTTTCCAAGCACAAAGATATGTCAAGTTGCAACTTCTAATTAATATGACCTATTTTGTATTGTGGCTTGTGAAAACCCTTTCTTGTCATATCTCCATCAGACATGTACACATAATGATAATATGTTCTAATGCTTTGGAAATCTTAATACCTTTTGGCCAGAACAAATGCAGATTTGCACATAGTCAGGAAAGGGCTAAAGAAGATTAGCTTTTCTGTAAATACAGACACATTTTCTAAGAAGAAATGTGTTTTCAAAAGCTGCCAAGTTCTACTACTTGGAAAAACTAAACTAGGAGTCTGCTAGGGAGAGATAACTGGTCCCGGTGATTCCAAATAACTGGATTAAGACCAGGGATGGGGAACTCTGGGTGCATCTTTGACCCTAGGTGACATGAGAAAGAAACCCAAAGCAACCTGAGCAATCTCACAGGGGGAAAATCACATTTTTATCTCACACTTGCCGGCTATTTTGGTTACCCTGAAGAGTATCAGTTCTAAGGAGAGAGAATTAAAAAGGAGAGAATTCTGCTTATTTATTAATTTGTTGATTTTATTGATACTGTTGTAAAATCTGAAAGTCTAAGACAAAGGGGAGGGGGAAATCTTTGGCAAGTGTGAAATAATCAATAAGATGATTAGCACATTAAATCATGCCAAGGGTAGAAACATGTCTTATTAGGTGTGTCTCCGTAATGGAAAGGCATGCAGACAAGGGGTGAGGATAAATAGCAGCATTCAGTGATAAAGGCTGCAGGGCCGGTGCCTACTTCAAACGCATGCCTGGTGTGAGGGGGTGAGGATTGTGTCCCTGTCAGTCTTTTGCTCAAGTTCCAGCTGAGAGCCAACTGAAACCAGAGCCACACTAGTATCACACAAGCCAAGGTCACCAAGGGAAGGAGGAAGGTAAGTGGAAATATATACCTGTTGGTGTGAAGGTAAAGGACGGGACTGAAAATCAAAACAAAATATAAACCAGTTATTAAGCTGAAGAGAGAAAGGGAACATATCACATTAGTATCAATCAAGCAGACAGCTGAACATAAAACAAATGTAAATAACCAAGCCGGTAGGTCTGACACTCTGATATATGAATCAAACGAAATATGAGGGTTTAAAAAAAGAAAGAAAGCTTGTCTCTACAGGTATGATTCCAAAGTGTCTGGTGTTCTAGTACTCTTGGGGGGGGACTGTCTGGGTTAGCCTGTGAATGACCCTGCATTTAGTAACAGAGATTTTGCTCTCAGCTTTGGTACAAACAGGAATCATCTGCTATTAATCATTGCCAAACACTGGGTGATGGATTTTTAAACAAGTATTACCAGGGTTGTGCTGGAATCTTATCTACAAATCTGAAGGTAAATGCTTATTAAATGGACTAATAGGTGCTGATAGCTATTCATGACTGGAAGAGATGAGGAAAGAGGGAGGGAGGGAGACAGAGAGGGGGAGAGAGAGAGAGAGAAACAAAGAGAATCATAAAAATAACAGTTTCACTGACAAGAAAGGCTTCATATCACAGAAACAGAATGACACTGTATTTTTTAACATTATAAAAATTGTTGAATGGACAGAAAGACATGGGGAGTTTTCAGCTACAATTTCTCTGTCGCAGCTTTCATGTATTTAGCTTTCTAGGAGTAGGTGGAACATGTTTTAAAGCCAGGCTAGAAGCTAAACAACAGAGCAATGACACCCTCTGAGAACCTGCGCTCTCTCTGCAGTTATAAATCTTAATCTAATCAATAATGCCTGAAATTGAACTGCAGACCTCAAAAGTAGCAGCCTGGCCTCCCCCACGTTCCCATCTTCTCCCATTGCAGGGCGATTTTCATGTCATTTCATACAGGGAGGAGACTGAATTATTTTCCAATCTCTTCCCCTTAATTTAAAGTAAATGTTCCCCTGGTAAAGAAAGCAGGAAATCTCCATTACTCTGCTTCAGATGAAAGCTTGCTTAAAAAAAATAAATAAATAAACCTTTAAGGCATACAAACTCGAATACTGATTAAGTACAATCTACCAAATATTGCCAAAATGTATTTTCCATTTAAATGTCAAAAGAACGGTGACATTAGGATTCAAGCTTTGAGGGTGACACTCAGAAAGACTGAAGCGCCCTGCACAGCCATCATGTCTTACCAAAGCACTATGCAGGAACATTCTAGAAAGAACAAGAACACCCTCCATGTTCTAGTCCTGGTTTATATGCTGCCTTGGTCAGCAGCACAGCAGACCCTTCTCAAGAATTCTCTTGTGTTCTTTCACTGGGATCATTTCAGTCACTGTATTTAGCTACATTGGGGGGGGGCAACCTGGCTGCCTCCTATGCTATCCATGACCCCTTGCCACATGGATGGATCCAGTGTGCCCACCTAGGAGGATACTCAGGGGATTGGGGACAGGGGGGAGGGAAATAGGAGTATCAGCACAATATTTGCTCAATCAAGGTATCTAATTTTGGACAATAAAGATTAAAAAAAATCAAAGCCATAGTAACGAGACTTCACCAAAAAAAAAAGGAGAGGTGCTTTTGAAACTGAAGCAAGAATGGAGTACTTGAACATTAATCTGCAGTCTCCAGGCCACACGGGAGTATGAAAGGTCCTTGTCATTGCTTTTTCTAGCTCATGGGTCCCCCAGTTTGTGAAAATAGAGAACAGAAGAAAAGGGGGGAGTGCTAACTGAGATTTCTTCTACCAGCTCACCAAGATCCCAGCTCAGTTCCCAAAGCTTCTAATAATACATACAACCACGTCTGTGTGCTTGGGATGCAGACAAGATACTGGTCAGTAGACCAGAACACACACCTGCTGCTAAGAGGAACAGGGGGGGAACGTCAAAAATCTTCCATATGACTCAACGTCCCATCTTGCTTGATGCAAATAGATAAATGGATTCTTTTCACTGATTTCTTTGAAATATTAGGTCTCCTATTTTCTTAACATTACTGGCATTGTTGGTAGAGAAAATTTATGTTTGTACAATGTAATTGTTTTCTTTTAAGTTGCACTGAAACAGAATTATGAAAAAATGCCCATAAGGCAACGTGAGGAAGGCAGAATCAAGTTCTGATCAAATTACATTTGTAATTATGTTCCATGATTTCGGGCTCAGCAGAAGCTAATGGAAGAGACAATGATATTAGTTGAGTTGCTCAGCAGAAAGTGCTCGGTTCTTATCCACATGCTCAGAGGACATTAGTAGAGGAAAAGGAACTTTTCAGAAAGGAAGCGGGGTTCCATGTTACATGTGAGTCTTCCAGACAATACAGATCATTCCGATGATGGGATCACACAGAAATTACTGTGCTTTTTGACGAAAAGCACAGGACTCCCAAGACTGCTGTTCACAAACCAGAGCTGATGATGGAGGCCTTTTGGAAGAAAATTCTACAGACTCTCCATCCAAAGGTGAGTCACCTTCCCTAACTCATGAGGTTTCAAAACCCAGTCTCCCCAAATATCTATGTCCTTTCCCCGCTCTGCCACCCACAAACCCGTGGTAACCCATGTGCCATGATGGTGTTCCACTTTCTGTAAGAGAGCTCACTTTCCTGGTCACATTGTGCTTCGTCCCTAGATCGAGCAAACCTAGGACCAGCACACTTAGAAGTGGCAATGCGGGGCAGAAGGCTGCTCAGGACAGACCAGGGCTCTTCTCTTTCCCAGTTGGGGTCGGGAAGGGGGGAAGGCTCTTTTGCCAAGATCTCCTGTAAGTGACAGCAGATCCAGACCAGTCACTGCGAGCATAAAGACACTCAGTTGTGACCCAGCACTGGGAACTCTGACTCCCCCACAATTCTTCAGAGAAATGGGCTGGCCAAGATAACAGGAAATTCTTACTTGGGAAATATGTTCTTAATTAGAATATAAGGGAGGTGATGGTTGGAGAAGATACCTTTATTGTCAGTGTTTATGAAATTTGTTTTGTAGCAAAGCAAAATTTTTGTATTAGATGGCAGTATGGGCCCTACATAGAAGGTGAGTATATATATACATATATATATATGTATATATATGTATATATGTATATATATGTATATACATATATACATACATATATATATATATATATATATATATATATATATATATATATATATATACTGCCATCCAAATTACGATTAATTTTGTGAACAAAAATGAACATTTATAAGGACATGAAATGGGTCTGAAAACTGGGATTTAACTGTCCACCTGACTATATAGCTTAGTTTTGAGAATCACAGTTAATTATTCATCTGAAAGCATTAATAATATGTTCAGAGAATAAAAAAAAGTACTAATCAGCAATCTACGAAGCTTTAGGTTGCTTATATAGTAAATATATTCCCTTTACGTATTTGATCCAGCTGAAAAAATCATAAATAATGACAGGAATTAGTCTTTCTTTCCTAAGCTTCTTAAGATATTTTTAACAAAATCATTTAACTCTGTGACGAGCCCATATTCACCAAGGACTCTGTAAATAGGAACCCTCTCCCTCCTTTGTGGTTTCAAAGGGAGACAGTGCCACTGCTTCCCTTCAACCACTTTGAGTTTAAATCCTGAATTTAAAATCCTCAAGACCAAGAGATTACATAAAGCAACAAAATAACTGTCTAGAGCCTAGGCCATGGGGTAATGGCCAAGTGTAGAGCAGAAGGTATTGTCCCCAAGTTATTGGAGAAAATCCAGTTTGGAGGCGCTGGGTCCCACCACCCTCATGAGTTCCACCTGAAGTTCATGTGGACATGGTGGGAATATGAAGGCACTGTTGGAAACAGTGGTAAGCACGGGTTTTTATCCACCATACCTTTCCTGATGCCCGCATAGGTGCTGGCCAGCCCGTTCCTCTTCTTTCGATGTCTGTAGAGCCAGATGCTGAAGACCATCAGGATGACCCAGCAGGCCGCCCCGATGCCCGCGATGAATGCAGGCTGCTTCACCACGTCAGAGATCTGCTGAGCAAGGCTGACCTGGTCCTCGGGGGACACGGGGTTCCCGTGGGAATCTGAAAGGCCAACTCTGGATTAATTGGTGGCCTAAGTATATAGTATGAAATGGCTCTCATTTTCCTTTTTTTTTTGCTCATACAGTATATCTAATTATTGATAATAAATATGGAAAAAAGAGAAAGCAAAGAGGGATGATTAATATAGATACATGAAATCATCAATAAGAAAGTAAAAACAAATTTAAATTTAAAAAGAAAAAAATAGTAGTAATATGTCACAGAATTGATGTTGGCATTTTGCTGTAACATCTAATAACAGCAAAGAGAACTGAAATGATTTGCCTAAATAAATACATGATATATATTTTGAAAGTATAAGTTTGAACTTCAGACATGACTGTGTTCTTAGACAACATCAAATTAGCTTATATGAAGTTAGATATGTTAATTATTCTTGAAAATTTCCAGGTATTATAGCATAAAATATTCAGAACTTTTTGGTAGGTATTGTGTTTTTTAATGTTTTTATTGGCTTAAAATTACATATATTAACACAACAATATGCTCAGTATCATAGGTTCTTAGACAAAGCCATTGAATCCATGATGACATTCCCTCTTATGCATTACTTATCTCCCCCCAATGACTCTTACATTCTTTCTGGCCCCTCTTCCATAAGTTTCCCTGAGTCATGGTATGTGAGTTTAAATTTTGCATAGTTATTAGGTTTTTAAGAGTCTGTAGGTTTGTATTTTCTTTTCTTAATTTTTGGATAATATTTTTTTAATGTTTATTTATTGAAGAGAGAGAGAGAGAGAGAGAGAGAGAGAGAGAGAGAGAGAGAGAGAGAGAGAGAGAGAATGAGAATGCATGGGTGTACCAGGGCCTCCTGCCACTGTAAAGGAACTCCAGAAGCATATGTCATTTTGTTTATCTGACTTTACTGAGGACTAGGGAATCGAACTCAAGAACTCAAGCCATCAGGCTTTGCAAGCAAGCACCTTTAACCTGCTGAGCCATCTCTCCTGCCCCTGAACAATGGTTTCTGCTTTCCATTCTGCCTCGCCCACCATTGGGAAATAAATTAGCTCATCAAGTTTTCAGGAAAATTGTACTTATTTCATTTGTCAGAACAAATGTGTCATAATTTTATAAGGCCATACTGAAAGGTACAGTGTTTCTCTTTTTATACCTTCAAATTTTGCAGGTGTGTGGTTAGATTAAATTTCACAGGAAGGTGTCAACTAGGATAAGTATACAAGTGTTAATGCCAAAACATGAAATATTTTACTGGGATCATACCAATAAGGAGTATTCAATGAACCCTCAAATATTTGTTGTGAAAAGAGTAGAGAAAAACAGGTATTGGAAATAAAAAAAAATAAAAAAAAAACAATAAACTGTCCCTGTGTGTGAATATCTCCTTCCAAAATGATCTTGCAGAATTTTTAATTGTCTGAGCAACACATTTCTTGACTCTATATCCAGAAAGTCTTATAAAATTGAGGATCATTAAAACATAATGAACAATTTAGGTAACTCTACCATCGTAATACTATGAATAATCTTTCTTCTAAAATCATAACCATGGCTAGCAATAGATATAAGAAAAGAACATTAAATATGTAAAAGAATTATCAAGTATAATGAACAGTCAAAAAGACTCTCATTTTCTATTAGACACTTTGATTCAAAAATTAAAAATTGATGGACTCTATGGGTAATAAAACATACCAATTTTACATTTGTCTTAATCCTACTAAGATGTTTTTCAAGCCCACCCTTAGCTGTCTGCGGTCTCTCCAGGAAACCGAAGGCATCAACCCGAGCCAGCACAATGGGCAGAATCTCCATTCCCACCCAACCCTGGGGGAGACAGATTGATAACCCGTTCCATTAGGTTGGTGCCTTTTTACAATTATTAAACCATTGGACTGAATATATGCTTTATTGCATTCTTATAATTTTATGCTGCTGCAGCATGCATTGTGAAAATACATTTGACCTTCTTATACCAGACAAAAAAAAGGGCTAAATCAATCCTTGACTTTAAGGCCAGCCTTGTGTCCCTTCCAGTTCTTGAGTGTGGTCAACAAAGACATCTGTCTTGTCTCACATAGCTCATGGAGACCAACTATGTCTCTCGGACATGTCTATACAATCTACTTTATTCCCCGGAATAACTTAGACTCCACACGTATGTGAAATCCTGACAGCATTACAGTCATGCCTCACTCCCATGGAACCCACTTTTGTTCCTTACAGGATTTGCTATAGGAAACCCCTGTGCCATGAATGTCTTCCATCCACAGGTACTCTCTGGCTTCCCAACTGCAGGGTGAACAGCCTCTTCTCATTGATCCTTGCCAACAATGCTCTGCTGCTGAGGACCAGTGAGGAATGACCTGCTTCTGTCATGTCCTGGATTTGTCCTTCTGTTCTTTGTGTCTGAGCCAATCAACACACAACTGGCCTTTGCTCTCCTCCTGGCCAACCTTTTCTAGAGAAGTCTGCTTTGGTCACCAGGGTACCTGTCAGTCCGAATACCCTCCCTGGGAGAGGGATACCAGGCCATGGAGCTGGATATTTAAGCAGGATGCTGTCTGCTGGGATAAAGTAGTGTCTAGTGAAAGACACGATATAAATATCCACAGCAAGACCCATGAGGCCCTGTCAGAGCAGGGCTAGAGTACCTAGCCTGTGGGTAGGCAGAGAACTCAAGTCCCAAGTAAAGAGAGACTCTTTGAAAGCAGGAATACTCTCTTGATCCCAAATATATTTTTTCCAGAAAAATAAGTGGTGTAACTTATTATAAATAGTAACTTCAATAAATGATTATAAAAACAGTGTTTAGGAAAATAGCATCCCTTTCAACATGAAATAGTTAAACTCCTCATGCTGTGTGTGTGTGTGTGTGTGTATGTGTGTGTGTGTTCTTTACTACAGAATTCCAGATTTCATTCTATGCAGGATCAAGGCGGAAAGACCCATTTTCACAAGCAGACACTTCCCTTCAACTGTTTGTTGACTGAAAGTTTTATTTCATGTCCCCAGACCCTGTTATCTCTGGTTGTCCTAAGAACACTTCACCCTTTGAAAGTTCGCCAGGCAGAACTATTCTTGTTACTCCTAATTCACCCTTCGTGTCTGCCAGGTTTATAGATTTCATGGCTGTTCGCACAAGGTGAAGGTGGGTAGCTTCAGATTTTACAGAAACAGCTACAGAGCTTCGATACAAGCAAGCTGATGGGCTTCAAGAATCGAGTAGTGTGACCAATGAATTCAAACGCCTACTCTCCATCTCTGGCTTTGTCTGGCTGCACCTGAGGCTTTCTGAAGACAGGGAAAACGGAACACATTTATAATTTCAAGAAAACCAATTTGACCCTTCAATCTCATGATTTACATCTTAAGTAAATTAAGTAAATTACTCATGCCTCTTTTTCCCAATTCATCTTCCCAACACCAGGACCAAAGGTCACGTGTAATAACACTGATGAGCAGCATTACCAATATAGGTTCATGGCAATGCAACTTAGAATTTTAATTTAATACCTCGATACTGACATTTCACAAAATTGGAAAAAAAAAACGTTTGAATATCAACTTTTATTTCCTAAACATAAACTGTTCCCCACTGTCTGAGACAGCATTGTAACAAAAGCAACAACGTTTTTTTTAAGTTTCTTGTACTATTTGAAATGAAACTTGAAGCTCGTTTTGTTTAAAAGTTGTGTCAATAATAATTACTTCAATATTTGCAAAGTGGAAAAGATAAGTTATAAAAATTCAAACTTGAGCCCATAGTTGTGACCTGGTCAGCACGCTTTAAACATAGTTATGCTGATTTGGAAGATGGCTTCCTGCCCCTTGAGTTCATCTACTTAATTCTCCTTGGCCAAGGGTCATGTGCACCTTGTCAGACCAGAAGCATTGGAAAGTTCCCATCGAATGTGTGTCCTCTCCTCCTTTCACCTGGCCCAGGGGCCGCCTATTGTTCAAGAGAAAAAGCCTCTGGGCCCCTGGCCTTCAGTGTTCTTGTGGAACAGAGATCCACACAGAAAATGCACAATCAGGACAATTGTGCTACAGGAGAGGAGTTTCCCCAGTGTGCATGTTCCCACAGCTAGCTCTATTTCCACAAGGGTGTACCAATAATATTTCAAACTGAAAATAAAATTATTTAGCTGTAGCCATAGAAGTTTCTTCATTTTATTTTGACACAATACTAGGATGGCACTCATATTATTAGCATGCAAAGACTTATTTGTGTGCTTAATTTATGTGCTTATTTGTGAAGTTTAAAGATATTCTATTTAATAAACACTTGACATAAGTATTATTAATATATAACTTCTGATTGGTAACATATAATACTGTATTTATCAGCAACTTTCATAATTTAAATTTCACTCCTTGAAATAGGACTTTTTTTCCTCCCTACTCTCAGGTTCTTTTGTTATCTTGCTCTTTGTTTTAGTGTCAGTCACTTATTAATCTGTATTAGATACATAATGTATTGCCTATAGTGAATTGTAATAATGAAGGTTGTCTTTATAATTCACCTAAGATTTCAGGCAAAAAATATACTTAAACTTCTAAGTAATTACCATATAAACATTCCAATGCTCTTTGCTTTCTTAATTTAACATCTTAAGTAAAAAAAGAACAATTCTAATTTTGAAAACGGCCACTAAATGTAAATATGAATTGCACATGCCTTAAAATTTCATTTCTTGGCTCAAGTGTTACGTGGAATCCCTTGGGCTTGTTTTACCTCTTCCAACAATTATGTGTTCCATGAGTGGAGGATTGTCTTTCTGGCTCACTGAGGTAACTTTAGTACTCACCTAACTGGATGAACTGGGGTTCACTCTTCACCCCAGGACCAGCGCCAGTGCTGGCTGCTACTTCCACACTGTATCGAATCCCAGGAACCAGAGAGGGGATGACCACAGAAAAGGTAGCGCCGTCTACGGTCTTGTTTATGTGGAATCTCGTTTCATTACCCAGACACCACACCTGTAGGAGGACATGACAGGAGCCATGAGTCCAGGATCAGGGTAAGAGCAGAGGAGTTTCAGTCTTACCTGGGGTTCCGATCTCTCAAGAACCTCCTATGGTTCTTTCCTAAGACCTGCTTCTGTGAAGAACATTCCAGGCAAACCTAATGTTAAAAGTAGTTTCATGATCTCTATATTTTCTGAGATCTTTAAAAATAATAATAATAAGGGCCTCCAGCCACTGCAAATGAACTCCAGACACATGAACCAAATTGTGCATCTGCTTTCCGTGGGTACCAGGGAATCAAATTCGGGTCTTTCTGCTTTGCAGGCAAACGTCTTAACTGCTACGCCATCTCTCCAGCCCTTAGATCTTTTCTTAAATAAACCTGTAAGATTTTATCATACAAGTTGGCTACCTTATCATCACATATCACTAGTGGTTTTTGATCTTGGTTTTAACAACAAGAAAATTTTTGTCATAGAAAAAAATAATAATAACAATCCGACAGAAAGCTGTGGATATCAAGATCAGGAATAAGCACCTAGCTCTCATCATTTGACATTTCACTGTAGATGTGACTCTTGAGCAGATGTCACAAAACGAAGCAGTGTAGAGTGTGGTGAGATGGATACTTTGGGACAGAATTACCTGGCGTTGTCACTGCTATTTCCGATGTATACCAAACCCAAGAAGGAGCTGACTGAGAAGGAGGAAGGGCTGAGTAACCTATACTAATCAGTAATTAAAAAGAAGACTTGCAGAAGGGGTAAGGCCAGCTGTCAATGAGCGAAGGAAGCAATCTGAACTTACAATTAAATTAAAATAGTAATTCATACTCGTATAACTCATAAGACCAGAAAGAGTAACAATACACACTTGAGATGAAGAAAAGACACTCTTGTAATAAGAATGTTTCTGTATTTCATCAGCTTTGATCTTATGAGACGACCATGCCTTTAAGAAACTAAAGTTTTGAACTGGAATATATAATCTTCTGATTTCATTAAAGGATTAATCACAGATTGATATTTTTCTAGAACTTGGATGTGGGGCATGATAGTATTTTTATACAGTTTCCACAAGCAAATGAAAACTCAAATAGAATGTTCCATTTCAAGGCCCTTCAGCCACTAAGTAACTTAGCATTAGTAAGTTATCTAAACTATGATGGGAAGCCAGAATTATAGAAAATCTATACATAACAGTTGCATCTATCAATTTATCAATAATCTTTTTTTCCTCAAAAGTTAATATTATTTTACTATAGTTTCAATGCATAATGCTCACAGATGGACAGAGCTCCATCAGGATCTGACCACTGGGAATACACTCCATTGGACTCCTGTGTGATTTTTTTTCTCCCAATTACGTTAAACAGGTGAACTTGGAACCACAAACTGATTCGGTATCAGTCATTCAGGAGCTGAAAGGCACTTGATTATTTTAAATTGACCATGAAGTTAAGTGAAATCCACCCTTTCACATTGATTGAGGAGAGAAATGAGTTTTGACTCTTAGGGGAAAATACCTACGTTATACAATTTTGCTTGAGAGGCAAAACAACACTGCATTTTAAATCATTTTAAAAAATTTAAAAAGAAAAGAAAACCTTCCAAAAGTCTATTTTTCGAGACTGCAACACACCCTTCTGTCATTCTCCAAGAATGAAAATGCCTTGAAACTCACAAGAAAAAATTTAACATTACAGATATTCTAATATTTCCATGGCTCAGTTACTAAGATTCTCTTTTTTTAAAAAAAAAATGTAGACCTATCAGTGATTTCTAAGGTAAATTTTATGTTTTTGAAAACAACATTAGAATAAAATATTTCCCCTAAAATTAAGCTTCGTTGTCTGAGTTATTGTACAAATTGATGTGATTCTCAATAAATGATCTTGTGTTTGGGGTTTCCATAGGGGAGGTGCATTGGCCTCACCTAGAGATTTCAGAAAATATGCACCTGAAAGGCCCTCGGAGCACCTGAAGGTGACAGTGGGGATGAGGGGATGATTCTATGCACCCCTCAGCGGAACTTGCTCGCCAACCCTGGAGAGGGTAGACCGCCCTCGCCTTCCCAGCACAGATTCAGACCGACAGCCAGTCCTGATGTGGCCACGTTGACTCTCCACAATGAACCAACAATCAGATCACCTTCCTAAGCTTGGTTTTATTCCCCAACCACAGTATGCACTGTTCACACACACAGAACACTAATATCACTACCATAGTTTAGTAACTAGAAAAATACTCAGGCCATCAGAGAAACAGAAATTACTGTGTCCTGAAGTACATGTTTCAGAGTTAAACTTATTTTAGTGTGCAGTATATTTACAGAAGTGTTGACAATATACACACATTATTTTTTGAAGAATTCCTGATATGTTTGGCCATCTACTTATTTATCATTATGATATGATACAAATTCATTAATAGCATATGTTCAAGAACTCCTTGGGTTAAATATGATGTTTCCAGCTTTCTTTAAATGGAGGTATTTGTCTAAAGTGAATCCAAGTAGAAGCTATAGTATTGCACAGAAAAAGAGGATTATTTCACAGGTCAAAATAATTCTTTAAAATCACTAGATTAAATCACTTGGCCATACATTACACATTTCAGAATTCCATAGCAACTGATGGAAATCTACAATCATATTTTCTCTGAGACCTGAGATCTTGTTTACAGACTAAAAGTTTATAGAGAAAAAAGACTTTTGGACATACCAAAATGATTTTCTCTACTTAAATGTAAGATTCTAAAATTTCACAGATTTCAAGAAATTAATAAAAACGTTTATTTATAATATTTTATTTATATACTTATAATGTGTTTTATAGGAGCCAATTTAATATCATAGAGATTATTTATGTCCAATTCCTTGAAGTAACCCAATTCTGGACAATATACTTAAGCCAATTTTTAGAGGAATAAAATCATTGGTATTAAAATTTACTATTTCTGTGAAGCAATATTAAACCATGTATTCTTTGACCACTTAGAACCTCTGTTTCTATGATTTTTTACAAAAGTGTTTCTAGCAAAGACAAGACAATCCAAAATCACCATAACAGGAAAAATTATTTTGTAAATATATTTACATTTTGGCTCTTGGGCCAGCAGATGGCGCCAAAGATCTACGCACACACAATGCAGAGGTCTGTGCAGGAGGGTTGCCATCAGTCCATTGGCCTATCAGTGTGTTTTACCTTATATTCTTGGACCATTCCATTTCGAGTGTCTTCAGGAGGGGGCTGCCACGTGACCAGGATCGCAGTCCCATTCACATCATTCTTTGAGACCGTTACACCTTGAGGCGGTGCACTTGGTGCTGTGAAATTGTTTTAAAAAATGATTATTAGAGCATGCAATTTAGGTTGTAAGACTCCAAAATTAACTATACAATAGTGCATGCTTTACATATATTACTAAGCTATGAATGGGAATGGTCCCAAATTTCATGTTTACCCTATTTTTTGCTAAGCCATTGTTACTGGGAATTTTTTTTCCCATCATGACCAGTTAGATTATTTTCATAAAACGCCATAGGATAATACCTATTTCTTCTAGTTTATAACTATAATTTTACATTCCCCCTTAAAGTCCAAAAGTATGAAAAAGGAATGCTGTGGTTTCATGATATTAACAAGAGCCTAACATTTGTATATTAAGTTATAATATTACATTAAGGAGAATTCTGTTTTATCGTTTAAAGTGAACTGTGGCTTGAAACTCTTTATGTAAATGTTGCTTTTCGATGTCAAGTTATAGGGTGGAAATACTGGTTTGCCTAGAATTATGGGGTTTCCAGAGACATGAGACATAAGCAGAAAATGCTTACAGTGGAAAGTCCTGGGCAAACCAACTGATTACTCACCTCTTCATGTTAAGAAGAGAAAGACCTCCATCTTAAATGTGAATTTTAGTACTGGATAATTAGATAAACTATACATCATTAAGTAAAATGTTACCATGACCACATTTTGTTTTTTGTATAGGACACGATGAAGCAAGTCAATTATTTCAGCATTTTTGTTTCCTGAAGTTTTTTCTAATTAACCAAATTCTCATAGCAAAATATGTGCCAGATCCAAGCCAATAATTAATTCCAATATTAACTTTTTAACAAAAGCCCTTAAGTCAATAAAAGCTCAACATATATACTGCAATGCATAGAAATAACACACTTCATACTTGCCTTCTTCTAAGGTTTTGGCAAACTTGATTTCACTATCTGCTCCTTGAAATTCATTAAAAAATGGCCGAGCCTTAATTTCATAATTGACTCCTTTTCTGAGATCAGGGATAACCACACTATTTTTGCTTGGGGTCCTCACTTCAAAAACTAACCACTCTGCTTCACTGTGGCTGGCTCCAGACGGCCGGTAGAGAATCTTATATCCTTGGATATACTGAGACTGTTGGTCCACCTAGGAAAATCATGAATAAAAATTCAGTCACTCATGAATTTTTATAGATTCAATGGAGAACAAAACTAAATCTAATTAACACACACACACAAATCTGGTTCCATTTGTCGACTTCTGGTTCATGTCTCTCAGATGCTATGAATTTCTATGACTTATTTCGATGCCTCATGCATATATGTAAGGCATCCTGATCAGAGACACAGTATCCAAGAGACGCATGAGAGCCAAATGAATGTGCTTTTGAAAATTTGGGTTTTACTTATTGAATATTTGTGTCTTTGTGTATGCATGTTGTGTGTATGTGTGTGAGTGTGTGCATGCGTGTGTGTGAAGATGGATTTTATGATCGGACAATGTCCAGTGTGGGTTCTCTTCTTCCACAGAGAGTCTCTCCTTGCTCTCTGCTGCATTCTATAGGCTAGCTGGCCTGGAAGCTTCCAGAAGTTTCCCTATCAGTACCTCCTTCATAGCTGGTGCAGTTAGAGACACCTGCCACAGCATCTGGGTTTACATGCCTTAAACATGGGCTCCTGGGATCCGAACTCACGCCCTCAAGGATGCCTGGGGCTTTATCCACTGAGCTATCTCCCTAGTCCTATGTTTTTGGTTTTAAAAAACATACTTAATACTTCCTTGGAAATATTTGTATTCTTTAAACTAGTATGACAATGAGCTTATTACATATTCATAGTTAATATATTGTGGTTTGTCCCTCTGAGAAGGGTAAAGTTCCTTCATTATTCCGTATCATTGAAAGAAAACACAAAAAAATCTCTTTTCGGTGAAAGGAAGAAGACAGCTGCCACAATAAACTGAGTGACCAATAGCTAAATGCTGTATCTATACAGTCTCTCCCAAGTCACCAGCTTGCTGAAACCTCGACGAAATATTGCGCCCACTCACCGTCCAGTGCACTTCGATTGAGGAGGAAGAAAGGATGGTGGGGTTGTGGAGGTGGAGGACGACGTTCCCGAGTTCTCTCTGAACCTGCTTATGGTCCACTCCTTGGCTTGTGGGTGGGACATCTGCGAGATTTAAGAAGACCGCGTCAAGCCCACCCAATGGTGCCCACTGAGTGAGAACCAGCAGAAACAGTCCTGGCGGTCAGAGCAAGTCTCAGAAAAGAGGGGTCAGTGGGACCAGAAAGCCAACTGGGATGCAGAATAAAAGACGTACAGCTTCACTTTTTAAAGTATCCTCCTAAGATGAGAGAGAGAGAGAAAGGAGAAAGAGAAGAAGAAAGAGGAGAGAGAGAGAGAGGAGAAAGAGAAGAAGAAAGAGGAGAGGAGAGGAGATGAGGAAAGGGGAGGAGAGGGGAGGGATGGAGAAAAGGGGAGGGGAAGGGAGGAAGAGAGGGGAGATTAGAGGAGAGGAGAGGAGGGGAGGGAAGGAAGGGAGGGAAGAGGAAAGGAGAGGAAGGGAGAAGAGGAGAGGAGAGTGGTGAGGGGAAGGGAGGGGAGAGAGCACTAGGAGAGAGAAAGGAGAGAAGAGAGGAGAGAGAGAAGCAGAAAGCCCACCAGGACAAAAGGCAGAGACAGGAGGCAGCCATGCTCCAGAGCTCCTTGCCTAGGCACTGATCAGGTCTTTCTGGGAAGAGGCTACACTTCTCTCAGTCTGTTAAGACCTTCTGCAGGGCTTCCAGCTCTGCGAGGGGGTGAGAACTCCTTGCATCCCAGAGAAGAGGCTGGGAAAAGCCTGGGATCATGGAGAGGGAAGAGCAGGCGGCGAAAGGAGCGGACGCTTCTCATCTCTGGAGATGAGCCTGGGTGCCTCCCGGGGAGGGTGAGGACAGGGACATGATGGCAAAGACACACGACATTAAGGTAAGGCAAAATGAACCTGATTCCTCCATGAGAAAGAGCCTGGATTACTATTCTATCAATATTCTATCCTCTCATATTAAAGGAGTGGGAATCAACGTCCCAATCTGGGAGACACCAAATTGGTTGGAAGGAGACCAAGAACACGTTAAGAGTCAAAGTGTCCCGGGTGTCTTTGCTGTTGAACGTTTTCATCGCCAGGTAACAGTTTTGTTGGACTTTTTTAGTCTATCTGCACCAGAAGCTGCCTGCTTCTGAGAAGGTTATTCAATACAGGTGTGCTCTTCTGTTTCCAATAATAAAAGGGAATGCGGGACAGAGGACAGAAGAAAAGTCAGAAGTTTTGTGGTGACAGAGCTATCCTCAGAATATTTATTGTTTTTTGGCACAAATATTTTAGATGTGTCACTCGTCCATAAAAAAAATATAAAAATGTGAAACTTAGTTTTCCAAAAGAAATACTGGAGAGAAAGAAAAAGCATGAATTCATCAATGAGGGTTTTCAGTATTTCTGAGGGAGTGCAGGGAGCAGAGACAAAGGAAAGAGAAGGGGTGAATCAAAGACAGGCAGACCTTGCACCCCACTCGATCATACCTGACCCATATTGTTGGCTAGTGCTAGCCATCAGTAGGCCTGCCCATCACCCCACTTACAGACACAAGAACTTGGTGGTCCTGTCCCTGTCCAACCTGGGCACATCTTTTTTTTTCCCCACTCTCCCATGACACAAGGCCAAGGCTGAGTGGCTTTGCATCCACCAGTCAGTCAGCTCGTCTTCCTTGCACTTCTCAGTGTGGCCTCAGTGACAAGGTACTTATTCCCACTATGACACAGACCCACTCACTCCTGCAGAGTGAACCCAGCTCAGACCCTTCTGTAAATATTCCCAAATGGGTATAGAAACTGTGCTTTCTTTGCAAGAGGGAATTCCCAACAAGTCCTCCTAAATTCTCTCCAAAGGCTGGCTTTCATGCCTGCCTGATGCCTGCTGTGCTCTCCACAGGTTTTTCAGATTCTGGCCATGACCATGACCTTCATCCAGAGTTGCTGCATCTCAACAGCAGGCCAAGAGTCACCTCCTCTCACTTTTCTGTTTGGGGATAACTCTGCAAAAGTCTTCAGTTTTCTTTATTATGATAAGATTTTCACCCTTTCAATCAGCCCTACCCATTATCGTCATGGTTTTCCCCTCAAAAATCTTAACAACTAGGCCTGGGGTATAACTTTCTGGTAACCTGTTAGGTATGAGTGTGAGACCCTGGGTTTGATCCTCAACACCCTTCAAAAAAATTTCAATGAATTTTTTAAAGTGGAAAATATAGAGCTCATAGCAAACACATTATTGCTTCATTCCTGATCTGACCGGTTCAGAGCAAAGGGAGGAAGAAGGCTTGATCCAGACATAATTCTGGTAATCCTAGAAAAGATGGGTTTTGTTCTGTTGGCAAGCACCACACTCAGTGGGTTCACAGAGGTGCCGTCACTGACTTCAAACACAAAGTCTGACCACATACATGCACTCCCTATAAGCCTGGTATTTCCATTTTCCCTTTTATAGTTCATTTTAAAACCACATTTCAAGTACCAGATTTTTTAATTTGCTCGATTAATTTTAATCTTGTTAGTGCTGGCTCATCATTCCAGTCTGTCAAGATACATTTAATTGATTTTCTCATTTGCTTCTCTCGCTGTCTGTCTTGGATATACGATAGCTGAAATTTTTATGAACATTCTTCATTTTTAGTCCAGATACTGAGAGGAACACAAGGCTTCTCTGACACAGCGTCAAAAAATGTTGATCTTGCATCCTCGTGTAAGGGTTATTACTGAGTAGCTAATGATGTGTGTGTCAAGAAGAGACTTATGCCGTCTAGTTTTATAGTCAAACAGTCTGATGTTTAGAACAGACAAATTTCTCAAGGCCACTTAGCTAGATTTCCAATTTTGAGTTCAAAATGAAATTGAAGACGATTTCAAAATGGTGTGCTTGCCTGTCTTCTGTTTGACATGGATTCATTTCACTTAGATTTCCACCAGCTAACATGTAAAGAATCCTGGTTAATTTAAAAACAAACAAAGCTTGATCTTCATATAAATTAGGAGTGATTTCCTTGTTTATGAATGAGGGTGCATATTACACATCCATAGCTATAAGGAGATATCAGCCTAGCATCAAATAGTACCCCAAACCTCTCAGTTAGAGTCTACTGGATAGACCCCTCTGTTGGGGACAAAACTTAAAATTCATTTCACAGCAGTCATAGTTTCTAGATTCTTTACAAATGTGTATCTAATATCCAAAAACCTCAAAGTGCCTCAAGGCAGGCTCCAAGTATATTAATGCTCTGATGGAGTGACTCATAATAGCAAATAGAGGCATTTGGGTGTGTTGAATTCACACAGCGACAGACAGACGTGGGCATGTTCTACAGCTCGGCTTGTCTCTGTGAACTCTGAAGCAAAGAAGTCCTTTCAAAGACTGTTGAGATATTCACTAGGAACAGACGGATGTGCAAGTTTATGGCTGCCAGCACCCCCTCCCAACCAGGAAGAAAGTAATTTCAATGTCTCATTCTCTCTGCTTATTTTTCTCTCTTTTCAATAAACAAATCAAAATATTTTTCAAAGTTTAAGTTTGATTCAAATTCCTAGGTATTTTTCAATACAGTATAAATTTTCTTCTATGAGAGTATAAGGATAATCGAGTGAGCAAGAGGGTGGACAGGGGCCATAATTTGTCAAAAGTTAAACAATTTCTGTCCCCAAAGATGAAAAGTAGCATGTCAATAATAGTCAAAGTGAATAACATTTCTGACTTAAATGTTTCAAAATTGGCTTTAAACATGTCCATTTTTTAAATTTACTTTCACCAAAAGTTAGGGTTTTTTTTTTCTACTTAAAAATGTCACATCAGCTTGAAAGATGGCTCACGGGTTATGGTGCTTATCTGAGAAGCCTACTGACCAAGGTTTGATTCCCCAGTGCCCAAGTAAAGCCAGATGCGCAAAGTGGCCCATGCATCTGGAGTTTGTTTGTAGTGGTTTGAGGCCCTGGTGTGCCCAATCACTCTCTGTATCTTCACTAACTCTCTCTGCTTTCAAATAAATAAATAAATAATATTTTTTTAAAATAAGACACCACATATTGTCATCATACAACACTGAGAGACCCTGCTTAATCCAAAATGGTATCCAGTCCCCAGATGGCAACATGTGCAGGGCTGGAAGGTGTTACATGAGCTGCCAGGGGAAAAAGACCAAAGATATTCAGAGAAAGCAGAGGTTGTAGATATATAACACTGAATGATGCTACAAGAATGATGAAGACTGGTTGAGACCAGTTTTGCCATGAAGTGCTTGTCCATGCAAAAGTGCCACTAAATCTGGGTGGGTCATCAACAACTTGTTAATTGGCTAAGAGATCCACTCAGAGGTCAGTAACCCTTAATGGGAACTGGGATCCGTGGCAAACCCATATGAAAACCAAGAACCTAGGCTCCAAGGGGAAACCCTCACTAACCAGAGATCCACAGAAAGGCTATACCCATTAGAATCTCAACAGAGTTACAAAGTGTGTCTCATTTAACCTATACTGATCTCACTCTCCATTGGAGATTCTGTTTGTATGTTTCAGAAGCCATCATGAACCATGAACAACCCAACCCCACCAACAGGACAGGAGATGATGCCTGTCACCCAGGCAGGAGATGAACCACCCCTTACTTATGATAAAGAGCCCAAAGGAAAACTTTGAGAAAGTGGAGAGATGAGCAAGAGACCTTCCTCCATAGCAAGTCAGATGACCTGTGAAAGGATAATGGAGAAAGACACTGAGGACACCCAACCCAATCTAAATCCATAGATTCTTAAGATCTCAATAGTAAAGCAGACCTAAAACTCACCCACCATAACTCAGGGATCTGAGTGGAAGAGTGGGGAGAACGACGGTAAGAACCATAGTGAGGGAGAAAGTGAAAAAAAAATCTGGCTACCTGTGTTACAATCCATAACCCTCTATCCCAAGGACTGATCCAGCAAGTCCACATAGGAAGGGCCCCAGCGGGGTGGGTACAGGTAGGAGGGAAATGGGGATACCACCATAATACATGCTCATGCAATGTATCTAATTATTTACAATAAATATGAAAAAAAAACTCAAAAGAGAATAAAAAGAAATCATACCATGGTTCAATTAACAGAGTGAAAAACAAAAATAAATGAATGAATAAATAAATAGACCCAAAGTATGTTTTCCACATTTTGTAGGTTGAGTCAACACAGGAGAAAAAAAAAACAAAAATGAAATAATAATTCACAGCTCTTCAAAGGTCTTGTATCTTTGTGTGACTTTGAAAGGCTATTACTTGATTAGGGTAGTAATCCTGAAAATCCATCCTGAAGTTTATCGGTACTGAATTCAAATACCAATAGAGTTTGTCCAATTTTAAATGCAACTAAATAAGATTAAGAATGTGAGCTCACATGAAACCACAGTTAAATTTCATAAAACTGAAAAGAACATAGAAATATTAACATAGGGTTTTTGTTTTTCTAGTTTAGTGATTTGATGGGAACCAATTCTCTTTGTTATCAATCTCTACATTCTCATTCAGAAAATAATAGAATTTGGAGATTGTGCACTGAAAAGCTGAGCAGCAGAATGTCAATGTATAGTCCTAGCATTGGGGTACAGATAATGTGCCCACATCATTGATTATAACATGTAAGCAGAAGTCGGAGGTGCAATGTTAAGTACATGAGTATTTACCTTGAGTCTTCACTGGGTCTGATATCTGGCTGGGATCACTAATCCCATAGGCATTAGCTGCCCTCACGAGGAAAAGGTAAATGGCGTTGGGCTTGAGTCCTTTAACAGCAAAGGTTTCAGTTTTCACATTCTCAGCCACGTTCTGCCAGCTGCTCCCAGATGCATGGCTAAGGATGGACACACAAGTCAGAATATGGGCCTTGAGTCACGAACACTATTAAAAAAAGATCAAGGAAGAAACATCACCCTCTCCATACCTGAAGGCTTCTATAATATAAGACGTTGGTGTAGCTCCTGAGTTCAAGTTTGGCTGCCATGATAATGTGACTGTATTTTTGCTGACATCTGTGACTTCCGGCTTTGAAGGGGCGCTGGGGATTAAATTTGGGTCAGTGGGTCGAGGAGGTTGAACTGGAACTCCAAATTCTATCAAGTAGAGCAGAAAAGCAAAAGAAAGATTTATACAAATAATCACATAAATGCATCAAGCAAACTCACATGCCTTCTCAGGGACCAGAAACTTTTCAGTTTTAAGAGAGATAAGAATGTACTACTTTAGGGGCTGGGGATATGGCTCAGCAGTTAAAGGCATTTGCTTTCAAAGTCTGGTGGTCTGGATTTGGCTCCCCAGAACTCACATAAAGTCAGATGCATAAAATGTACATGCATCTTGAGTTTCTTTGGAGTGGCAAGAGGCCCTGGCATGCCAATTCTCTCTCTCTTGCATTTCTTCTCTTTCTGCTTGCTGATAAATACACACACACACACACACACACACACACACACACACACACACACACACACACACATATGGTACCTTGGACTTCAATGTAAGCACTCCATGTAGCTTCGCCACTGGGGGTTGATGCAATGCAGGTGTACCGGCCAGTGTCCCCCAGCTGTGAAGGCAGACAGAAAATAAATATTTGTTACAGTCAAAAGCTTACTGGCCTGGAAAAGCAATTACAGGTTTGTATATGTCCTAAGATTATGGATAACTACATTAAAATCGGCTAAACAGAACTTTTGTTTTAATTGAGTATATTTTCGTTGAATGTGATAGAAAATATTGCATGAAAACTTAAAGAGCTTTTATATGGTTAACTGTGTAATAAAAATATATTCTTAACTGCGTTAACACATTAAATTAGGGACAAAAGCAATTACTTCAATATCATCTTAACACATTCCCCCCATTTTTCACCATTTTTAAAATCCTAAAGTTTATGGTGGTTACAGAAGTGTAAAAGCCAAACCTGTCCTTGGGTGAAGACACTCCCTTCTGAAGACAGAAAACCAACAGAGAAACCTGACTGTTCTTTCAGTTAAACATCCCTAGCAGCACAATAACACCGTATAACTTTGTTTATCAAATCACACTCTTCATGTAACACATGATCACACAAGGACCATGGTATCTTGCTCTCCAAATCTCAACAGCAAGGTCTCAGACATTTCCACAAAGAAATACAATATAGTAACTTTTGGCACACACACACACACACACACACACACACACACACACACACACACACACAGTGATGCTGAGCTAGAACTCCAAAGACGCCACCCACAACACACACAAAGCAACTGGAATCCATGTTTATTACTCTCTATTTATTATTTCATATGCCTCAAAGGCTTGTCTGATCTTGACCTAAAAGGCAAAATCTAAACAAAACAACATAGTCCTGAAAGAACAGGTTATGAGATGGGATGTCCTGGGAAGGAAAATCCCTAAATTGTTTCCAGAAATCTGTAGGCTTTGCATTACATAGCAGTCTGATTTGAAATGCACACCTGGTTTGTGCATTGCTTTTTAAGTTTTGTTTGCAACTATGGGAGTCTGTAATTGCAAAATGCTGAGCCAACTACAGCAGCAAAACTGTTCACGTACACTGCACACAAAACACAACTGGAAATTATCTTTGAAAATGCTCCATGGAATGTCTGCATGATGGCAAAGTTAGGATGCTACCCCCCAACCTCTCTCCCCACAAATGCCCACCCACCCACTTTCCTTAGTGTCTGTGGAAGCTCTCCCCCCATTTCCTCCATGGGTACATCTGTGAGACAAACCACGTCAAACTTACACAAGGGAGATGTCTGAACAAATAATGCATCAAATTAAAATATATCAATTCTTTTACTTGGTATTTTGTTATGGTGATGATATTTCAATGGGAGATCAAAACAAAATGGAGCAGAAGAGGAAGACGAGCGGAAGTCCAGGGGGGTCTTTGCAAATTACCTTAGCATATCGGATCTGCAGAACACCACTCTCCAGGGGCTTGACTCGAGAGTCTTGGGTTGAAACCAGGATCCCATCCTTTCTCCACAGAATCGTGGGCACTGGACTGCCGGTGGCCACGCAGCTGAGGACCAAAGTGCCATCCACTGCCACAGTCTGGTTCACAGGACCCTGTCGGATCACAGGGGGAGGCCGGTCTGCAATCACTGCCAAGGAAACGACAGGAAATAGATCTGTAACTGGAAGCAATTTGCTAATCACTCAAGTGACCGCAGTTGTTGTAGGCTTTGAAAAGAAATGAAAGATAAACAAGTCATTAAAGTAGGAGACACGCATTATTCAGAGTGCACTTATGTGATGTACTGATTTACAATATGAAAATGAGACACAATGTATGTCTTTCAAGTGACCAGCATTGAGGAAGCCTGTGGCGTGGACAAGAACACCCAGAATTGCAAAAGGGTTGTGGATGCTGAAGTCAATAGAAAAAGCACAGTAAATGAAAACACTTACCCATGGAAATAAGTGAACCCAAACCAACCCCCTATTTCATAATGAATGTCCAACCAAAGGTAAGTATGATGCCTTGTCGCATGTTTGACAAATCTTGGATTTCCCCCCAATTAAAATAAATACATGGGTGAGAATTATCCAACTATAATGAATTCAAAGTCACTGGAAAATTACCCAAATGCATTGTTGGTAGCCGAATACAAAAATGTAACTAATAGTAATGTATCCAAACCTAAAAAATTCTCTGTCCACATTAGCACTAGTAGGAATCACAAAAATACTTCAGCCAATGCTTATCTTTATAAAAAATTAATGTACTATGAAAATTGCCAATGAAAGGCATCTCCTTATATGAACATGAAATTATTATATAAAATATCTAACACCTAAAACCTTTGTCCGAGGTAGTCATTATTTTCAGGAATATCTAACACATATGTGGTGCAATAAGAACTTTAAAAAACTTCCATTTCCTGACAGAGATAACTTATGAAAGTCTATGGAATTTAAAAAATATATTTATTTATTTGCATGAAGAGAGATAGAGACAGAGAGAGAGAAAGACAAACACAGAGAGAAAGTATGGGTGTGTCAGGGCCTGCAGCCACTGCAAACGTACTCCAGATGTGTGTATCACATTGCATCTGGCTTACACGGGTCCTGGAGAATCGAACCCCCAGTTGTTAGGCTTTGCAGGCAAGCACCTTAACCACTGAGCAATCTCTCCAGCCCCATGGAATTTTTAATATGACTATAAATAAAATATTTACAAATTTAAGGAAGCATTAAATAGATCTAAAATGTTGGATCTTGGTCACAGTTTTAAGATGCAAATACTCGAATGAAGAGTGTAAGAAGTTGCCTCGTGAGAGGAATCTGGTTGCCGGAGTAACGAGATTTTGGATGCAATCAGTTACAGATCTGGATGTCATGTTCAAGTTTTATGCACCAGAGATTTTCACCAGCTGGAGTCACACTTCAATTTGTTCCTCACTTACCCTGCAATAATTATTAGTTTTATGCATTCAAATTAAAAAAAAATGAAGGAAACGAAGGGAAATCAGCACTTGCGTATTTCCACTCCTGTCTTCCAAGTCTCTCCCATGGCATCCTTGCAGTGTGAAATTTGCTAAAAGCACGGGGCATATCATAAAGTAGAATTTTAAACTTGGCAGGATTGTTTCAGATACTACATGGCTGGAAAATATAAGCCAATAATTCCTTTGCTAAAATTGTAAAAATCTCTACATTATCTGTTGAAGTTTGCAAAAAAAAAAAAATCACCAGGTCCTCCTGGTGTGCATGTTCAAAATTCTGAAGATTTTATTATATCGAGGCTTTATTAGACCACATGTGTTCCGTTGGTTATTTGAATGAATATGTAATTCCAGACATTAATTAAATTAGTAACACAGTGCTTCAGTATAATTGATTGTCATTAAGTCCAGTAATGACATGGCTTGTATTTGGTGTCCTTGTTATATTAAGAGACAATCCAATAGCAGGGCTTTATCAAATTTTCTGTTATTCAGAGCTATTTTATATAGCGTATTTGACATCATGCCTACCTCCCTTCTGACCCTGAAACAGTGCACTTATTTAGGCTGACAATGCATCACTTGCTTCTACAAGATTCCCACTGTGTATTTAGCAACAATAAGGAAGAAGATAGCAACATCATTCTTCATATGCCTTGGGGCAAGTTCCTTAAATTCACTAATCCTCGGGGTTTTATTTTAATCTATGAAATTAGGATCCTAATACGTGTTCAAACTAGCTCAGAAGATTGCTGTGGAGATGTGAGTGAAGTAATAGACATGAAAGTGTTTGGATAATTGCAGAAAGCTACTCATTCACATGTACTGTAATAGCATCACTTACTCTTGTCTGGTCTCAATAAATATGTGCAATGGAGATGAAAGATGTGGGGGTTTATTAAAGCAGTTTCATATCTTGTTATGTAGAGGAAACAAAACCATGGTGTTTCAATGGGAAGTTTAAGCTTCTATATAACAACAAATGTAGTGCATTTATAAGTTAAATCTAAATTTAAAATTCACAAGACAGTTCAAATTATAGCCCACTGCTTTACATTGGGATTATGAGATTGATACAATACAAAGTATATAAAATTAATTATTTAACATAGTAAGAAAATGCATGGATTTTGGGTCAAAGATAATATACAGACACTGACAAAACACACATATAAAATTCATATTTATACAGCAACGGACATCAGAGTTTCCATATTACAGTTGTTGTTTATTTGAATTGAAAAGTCCTTTCAAATATTTTATTTTGCAAATCAAAGAGCCAGGGTATGCGATATTACCTTTCCATTTTAGCAATCAGGGAACTGACCCTCTGAAAGTTCAAGCCCTTGTTTAAATCAAATAGTAACTGGAGGGTCTTCCCTCTTCTTAATAAATGACAGCTCTGTTTCTAACTGACACCTAGTTTATCAGAGATGAACACAGGAAATTTTAAATTTTACCTGCCTTTCAATAATCAGTAACTTATTTTCTTTTTTGCATTTTGGCAAGAAAGAGACTGGACATTTATGATTAAGTTTTGACATCAATGCATATTCCTGAGTCAAATGCTATTATGGGTTAGCCACAGTGACAGCGAGGCAAGACTTCTGCGACAGCTGCTACTTCTGGGCCTCATGTTTTATTCTTCCTTTACTTTTATTGTGTTTGCCGACAATAGCGAAGGTCAAGAAGCTGATGTCAAATAGTGTTGAGAACACTCGATCTGCTAGTGCTGCTTCTGATTGGCTTAAAATATGAAAATATTGACATAGCCAGCAGACAGAGCCAGAGTCCTACTTATGAAGGGCGAGTCCATGGTTGTAAGATGTTTGAATAATAGAAACCAACTGCAAGCTACAGATAAGAAAACTAAAATAAAGTGCCACAAAACAGGTACAAACCACCTTTAAAACTGCTGAAACTGTAGGTGAAATAAGATATTTAGGGTTGGCAATAAACTGGCTAGGAGGAATCCCTCTCAAATTCACAAATTTAGGACTTTAAAAACTTTTAATAAAAATGGTATGCATGATCTGGTCTTGGAAATATAAGTAATGCATGGGATCACAGCAGTTACATAATCTTTGCTTTTTATTATAATTATAAGAGATATTTGACAATACTGTAGCATAGTTTCATTTTAAATATACCTATAAGCAAGTTGTTTTTCAAAGTGATTGTGACAATTCTGTATTCTCTTTTATATTAGTTGGTCTTCACAATTATAATTTAATTGCTATTAAGTACATGAGGTACATAAGAACATAAGTACTTAATGACTATTAAGTGCATAAGCATATAACATTTTAGGTTATTTTGAATTATTGGAGCCAGAATATATGTCGTACATGTTGTATATTCTACACAGAGATAAGATGCTGAACTTTGGACTATATTAGGCCCAGGTTTGAATTCTTACTTCACCAAGAGCTCGCTATTCCTTCCTTTGTTGTTTCTTCCAGACATTTCAAAAAACTATGCATTGTGCATTTATCATGTTAGACCCTGGGTGGATACTGGGCAAATATTTAACTTGACAAAACAGATAAAAGCCCCAATCCCATGGAGCTCGGGCTGTATTGACTAGAGAAAAATAAAGAGAACACAGAAAGACAGGAGGCTGAAATGGGAGGACGCAACTCCTGTTTGGAGAGCTAAGGAATATTTCTTGAATGAACTAACATTTCAACTTAGAACCAGCATCATGTGCAGAAGTCTTAATACTAAGCAAACACATACAAGCACAATGCCATTAAACATGTGATCAGCATGGCATTAGATCTGAGTCCTCAGGAGTCACTTTATGAACTGTAAAACACAGTGAAGCACTATATATATTTTTTTCTGGGAACTCTAGTACACCAGATATCGTGATAGTCTAAATTTATATCCATCTCATATTCCAAATAGTAGAATGCAGCTAATATTCTAAAAAAAAACCCTCTTGATTTTCTTAACACTCATTGATATCTACAAAAATAAATAAGGTGTGGCCGACTTGTGCAAAGGTATCCCGCACAGCATGTCAATGAACAAGTAATTATACTTACATAGATGAATTTCACTGACATTATCTTAAATACAATATGTTGTACATATAAAAGTATCCACTCTATCTACCCGAGTGTAGGGATAGGAAAACTAACAAATGCTGATGAAAGTCTCTACCAAGGAGTAACTTCCTGGGATGAGGAGAAGCCGTCTATGGTACAGGAATAGCTCCATATCTAATTCAGACTGGTCACTTCATGAATAAATTCAATACACTTCAGTTGCATAATTAGGAAGAAAAGAACAGTGTGCAGCTGTCATGGTTTGATCCAGGTGTCCCCCACAAACAATTGAATGTGTTCTGATCAATTGATCCTCAGCTGATGGCAGTTTGGGTTTTACAACCTCCATGAAGCTGTGTTGTTGGGGGCCGGCTTATGGGGGTTATAAGCCAGCTTCCCTTTGCCAGTGTTTGGCACACCTTTCTGCCGCTGTTTGCAGAGCTGTGGCAGAGGTGATGTCCAGCCCTCTGCTCATGCCATCGTTTTCCCTGCCAGGATGGAGTCTCCCCTCGAGTCTGTAAGCCAAATAAACCCATTCCTCCACAAGCCTTTTTTTGTTAGGGTTCTTCCTGCGCAGCAACTAGAAAACTGACGGCAACAGCAGCAGAACAAAGTTCTTGCAATATTCTGGAGATGTAATGTGGAATGAAGAAGGGATGGAATTCTAGGGTGTTACAATGTCACCTATGGCTGGTGAAGACTGGGCTTCACAGGAATGAAGTCACATGGTGATCTTGAAGGATTACAGAATGGAAACAGTGATTGGGAGAGATGGGGACTCAAAGGGGACTCCAAAGAGTGTGACTGGGATATTTAAGTCATTCAAGGAAATTAAAAAAAAAAATCCAAGCTTAACATGGTGGGGCATGTCTATAATCCTAGCACTTCAGAGACAGAATCAAGAGAATCAGTAAAATACTCAGACACTATTTCAAAGCAGAAAGAAAACTAACAAACAAAATCAACACCACTAATTAGAATGAAAGCATACAGTAAGCATACATCATTCATTCCTGACTCTCCCCTTCCAGGCCCATCTTCCTCTTGGAAAGACAAAAGAGATCTTTTCTTACAAGCTTCTTTATTTATATACTATTTAGACCTGAGAGCATAAAAAAAATTCCAACTTTACAAATAAATAAATTCTTGGAGCAAGAATCATCTTACTACTATCTGTTTTAGTTCAACTTTTACTTTGGAAGTCTTTTGCGACTCCAGATGCATGCGCCACTTTGTGTATCTGCTTTACATGAGTACTGGGGAATCGAACTCAGACCATCAGACTTGGCAAGCAAGTGCCTTAACCACTGAGCAGTCTCTCCAGCCCAGTAATGCTTTCTTGATTATACACACAGAAGCATATTTAATATGTACATGTAACATTTCCATATATTTTAAAATGTCAGAACTACATTTCAGGTATATAAGTACTATTCTTATGTGAAGTAAATGTATGCATATATATGTATATCTATTTCATATTTTTAGATATTTTCTTATATGAAATGCATGTATATTTAATGAACTGAACATTTTATCACAAACTCACATATATGTATGTATACATGTGTAAATATCTATTTATAGGTATTGTTCTCTATTTCTGTCTTCTCAAAAAGAACACTGCTCTGTATCTCATATGATGGAGATTTTCTATTACTGCATGTGTATAATAAACATAAAAATCTTAAATCATGCTTAGGGGGTTGACAAAAATAATGAATTGGATTATCAGAAATAATTGTTTATTACCAAGGATGATTTGTAGTCATCTTTTGGATTTATGATCACTTAATTTTGTTCTTCTTAAATAAGAAGAAATAGAAGACACAGGGATTTATACTAGATTACAAAATATCATTTTACTCCATAGTTCATATTTCTAAAACAAGAAAACCTTTCTATATAAAGCTATTCACTATAAATTTATTTTTGGAGAATTGTTATTCATTTTAGAATCTGACTTGGCACTTATATGTGAAAGAGTTTTAGACTCATTGATTGTTTTCACAGTGAAATATCTATAAGAAAAACATGTGATATTGGAAATACATACATTTATTTACTGGACTTTTTAGATTCTAAGACACATTTGTATATTCTGAAATCAATGTTTTACTTTACCATCAGTAACTTCCAAATATGCTCTGGTGGTGATACTTCCAGCAACATTTAAAGTTTGACAGATATAGTAACCAACATCAGACCGCTGCACATTAGTAATAGTGAGGTCTCCAGTCTGGGACACTGAGAAACGGCTGGATGATTGTGGTGGCTGGTATGAGAAAAGCAGATTCTAAAACCCAGAATTTGGAAAGAAAAAAAATACAAATAGGTTAAATGGTAGGTTCCAAGATTTTGGCACAATAACAGGATCACTTATAAATTTATGTTTAAATGTATATAGACACATGTGTGTATATGTGTGTAAAACTTAAATATTCTTTCATCATAAAACCACATATATTGATATGCACATATGTAAATATATTATTAAGCATATGTGGAGTTTAATAATACAAATCAATGAGGTGCTACAAAATTTAAATAAATTCTCCATATTAACGTGTATTCTGTAACTGTCAGTTTTGAATTACTGAATACATAAAGGCATCGAGTAGCATTAAAGTAAAACATACATCTTAAAGCCAAATAGGACAAAAGCTTTACTTCGCATATGTTTGTTTATAGTAATATAAACTCTAAGACCATCAAAACAGAAACACAATTCACACTGTGTTCAAAGATAGCATTCTAACCCCAGAGCGAGCATTTCTGCTAGCTGCTCACACCGCTGTTCAGGAACATTCACCAATCAATTGACATTTATACATCTCGTGGTTTCTCTGAGACAGCAAGAATGCCCATAGGAGTTATTAGGAACTTCATATGGAGTTGAATCAAAAGACCATGCTTCTTAGAAGGGCATATATCATGCAGGATAATACCACTGTAGTTCAGGAAATAACAAATACTGACCTTTCCTGATTCAATAAGGTTGCTTCTCCTGTTGATATACATGCAAATGTACTGTAAAATTTTCTTTCTACTATAGTGTATTTTTCTTTTAATTAATATGTATTCATTGTATATGCTAATGGGGTCCAGTGTGATATTTTAACACATTTTTTCAAGTCGATAGCTTTAATCACTGACACATAATATTTATGACTATTTATGGTATTAACTTGATGAATCAGTATATGTATATAATGTAACATGATGAAATCAAGGTGATCAACATTTCTATCTCCTTAAACATTCCTCAATTTTTTAAAATTAGAAATAGAACAGGCTTCCTAATGGCATTTTTATACATATTAATTTTTGGCTAATCCTCTCCCCCAGTGCCTCTCTTTCACCATCTCCCTGGCCTCTCTCTCTCTCTCTGTTTGAACATGTCCCCCAGTATTCCAATATCCACTTTCTTGTCACATGCTCTTTGATCCTTCCTCTCTTCTCTTTTAAATCCTCTCGTACCCCTCTTGCGGGCACCGTCTACTTTCATGACATATAGCCAGATTCACTTCTGCACAAAATAGAAGTCACGATCCCCATATGAGAAAGAGCACGTGAACTTGGGTTACAATACTTAATATAACAGTTTCCATCCATTTCCCCCTAGTTTTCATAATTTTACATTTCTTTAAACTCAATAAAATTACACTGTATATATATATATATGTATATATACATATATATGAATTTATTTACTGGACTTTTTAGATTCTAAGACACATTTATATATTTATTACAGATGTATACGAACATGTACAAATATACATTGTACCTATATATATATATGCTACAATTCCATTATTCATTTCATTATTCATTTATCAATTCGTCTATTTATGCAATCTGTGATGACTACATTTCTGGCCATTGTGATGAGAGCAGCAAGGAAAACGGCCGTGTAGTTGGCTCTCTCTGTGGTAAGATGTGGGGTGATTGACTACATGTTTAGGAGCAGTAAAGCTGAGCCATAGGCTCCTTTTAATCGTTTTGGTAGCTTTTCCCATTCCCAACATTATACAGGATTCATTGTCACTTCATGGATATATTTCCAATGACAACTTTGGACCAAAAAATTTAAAAAAGTGCTTTGTACCATTACGTCAAACTAAACAAAATATTTTGGAAAGTTGATCCATAGTTCATTTAATTTACATGGATCACGTATGTATCATATTACTAAGATGAATTTATACCAGTTACTATTTTGGATATGAAGATTTTCTTTTACAACCTATTTCCAAATTTTCCTGTTCTATTAAAATATTTTATTACTTTTTGTCTTTAACTTGTTAGCAAATTTAGTCCAGTGAGTCCCAATGAAGTATGGTAGAATGTGTCATATAAATATGATAGCAATGACTGAGCCCTAACGGCCAAATCAAGCAAAAGTAACAAAGATCAGGAAGGACTCATTTTAAAGAAGAATTATAAAGAAACAAAGAAAAATATTATTTCACTTAATTGAAGAAGGCATGCCATAGAGATGAGAATAAGAATACATTTAATATATAAATTTTTTCTATTTATTAATTTGGAAAAATTTTTAAAAATATAGATATTTATATTTTTGTCTTAGTGCATGCATCACATTCTAGTATTTAAAATGCTTATAATATAGGATACATTGGCAAGTGAGGCTTACATATGACAGAATATACTGAAATATATTAATATGTATCAATGTTAAAGAGAATTTGATATAGTTTGAGGATTAAGATTTCTTAATCCTTCAGATTTATGTGCTCTAGGGAAATAACATTAAATAATATATCTTTTAAATATGTTTATCTATTAGTCTTTAATTTTAAGGAGCTGATGAACAGAAATGGCAATTGAATTTTGCTGAGAAAATAAACAGGTTTCATCTCATGTGGGTAAATTGGAAAAAGAAACAAATGTTTTATATGGTGAAAGATGCCTTCTATATACCACCCCATATAATAAAATAAGGAATGCAAAATTGCTTTGAAAATTACAAGGAAGACAATTTTCTACAAATTTCAAGAGTACTGGATTTCTGAATTCTCTTCATGTGATGGTTACAGAATTACACATCATACAGTGGTTGTTACTTTCAGATATCTGACACCCATATTTGCTGATTTAAATATCAGTTGACTTTGAAATATTAAAAATGTATATTCATGATAAGAAAAAAAATACAAAAAAAAAGTTGTACCTGACTCCCTTCTCTCCTCCAAAAAATAGCTGGTTGGGGGTTGCCAGTGGCTTCACACTGAAAAGTCACGGTCCTTCCCAGGGCAACAACCTGGTCACGGGGTTTCACAACAAAATGTGGAGGCTCTAGAGAAGATGAAACAAAACACCTTTTATCAGAAGCATCCAACGACAGCCCTCAGCTCCCTGGTGACCCAGAGTGTTGTCTGTACGTTCTACACATCGCATACATGATAGCAATAACGGACCAATGCCCACCAGTCAAATTGCTAGACACATATTTACAGAATCAAATGGAGCTATATTGTGAAAAGCTCATATTACTTGACCTTCTAAAGTTAACCTTCATATGCAAAAGAATTCTTAAGCTACAATTTGGCCCTTTACAGTCAAAGCATACCTGAAATTTGTATGAATAAATATTATCTTTTCGCACTTAGCTCTGCTTAAAGGTGAGTGCACTTGAATCATGCATACAAGGATCTCCTGATACAGGACAGGCTCTAAAATGACTTTAATTTATCTCAAGAGCTCCATGTAAATTACCACCATTTAAAATCTTCAGGCCAATTATTTGAATAGAAATGAATTTAAAGTAATAGCAGAGTTGCATGGCTTCTTCATTTACATGGACAAGGGCATGTTCAAACAGAATAAATATGGAAATGAGGGCAAATTTGAAACATCTGCTCATCCTAACATTATAAATACTGCCAGCTCTGTCCAAACTGTTGGATTCTTACAGACTTAAATGGCCACTTCATCAGTAAGAAATAGAGTGTCAGAAAATTGTGTCAGTCACACTGAGGGCAAGGGCATCTGAACATTACATGTGGAGATAGAGCCACTCCTGAGGTGGGTGGGGAGCTGTTTTGGGCTTGGCTGTGTACACAAAGAAAAAAAAATATGGACTAAGTCTTTACCTACTGTTTACACTTTCAAATTCATTCCTTATCAGCTCTCTGAAACACCTACCAATTCTTCTCTTTCCTGTCTGCTGAAATTGAGCAACCAGTTCAAGCCAGGCATTTAGCAGTTTACAGGACAGAGTTCTTGGAATCCTCTTTTTAAGGCCTTCTCACTGTATGTAATTGCTTACTTAAAAGTATTTTCAGTTACTTAGGTTGGTCACTTAAGGTGACTCACTAGTGTGACTATGAATCAAGATTATATTCAGATTATGCCCACAGGTGTTCCCGTTTTTCTCACAAAAATCATATCATGAAAGGGCATTAAACACCTTACAATATGTGCATTACTGACATGTAAAACATAAAACGACTTAAAAGACAAAAAGGTAAATAAAAACCTCGTCTACAGCAAAACTGAAGAAAGCAAAAGAGGCCTCCTAACATCTAAATTAATGTACTTTCTTCAGTGCCTTTTTAAAAACTTGAGGCTCAGTAGAAATTGTACCATTTGACTAGGAAATTATAGGTGATCTGAAAAAAATCAAATGTTTTCAAATGTCCTCTAAGTTATAAGGAAGAAAATACAATGTTAGGAGGCAGCGTTTAGGTCGATTTGGTAAAACTGAAGTTCTAGCTTATAATTTAAAAGGAAAAAACCTGTGATTGTAATTGAATGGTTTACTCATGAATTGAGCAAACACTGTCATTACCCAGGTATCATAATAGGCATGTGCTTCATTGCCTGGGGATTTTCCCCTTGCCAATCCCTACAGGAGCACTCAGCTCCTTAGTTAAGGGTTGGAATATCTAATGTAGAAATCAAAGTACAAAATTCAAAGCACTGACTGGATAATAAACTAAATCCAGACTAGAGTTGGGTTTCTTTCAATGAAAGAAAACCAAATGATTAATGAGATGAAAGGGAGAGTATGACTTTCCAATATGCAGGGAAATTGAGTAGGAAAATATAAATGTTCAAACCACTTAGTCAAGTAAAACCTTCGGTGGTCTCTTTCCTAAATCTCAGGAGCATGTCTAAGAATGTGAGCCAGAAATGATGTTTCTTTTATAAAATGCCAGCTCTCCTCAAACCTCAAAAACTTATTTGGGAACAAGGAATACAAACCCTTAAGCTAACTACATTCATCCTGAAGCAATCCTTCCGCACAGGATATCTGCCTGGAAATGAATTACTGCATTTTGTAGGCAAATTCTCAAGCCAACATCAACAGTGACATCAGCCACAAGATTCATCTTAGGAATAAAACTTTAAGCATCCTTTTCAGACTGGTGTGGTAGCACACACTTCCACTCCAAGCCAAAGCAGGAGGATCACTTCAGTGTGCAGGAGTCTGAAGGTAGACAGGGCAATGTAATGAAGCCATGTTTCCAAAGTAATCTTCTGTGTTCATGTGAGGTAGGATGCACATCCAGGTAAATGCATACACGTGAGGTAAGATGCAATTCTAGGTAAATGCATGCAAGTGAGGTAAGATGCATGTCATGGTAAATGCATGCATATGAGGAAGGAAGTATGTCTATGTAAATGCATGCATTGAGTTAGGATGCACATCCAGGTAAATGCATGTACATGAGGTTAGATGTACGTCTAGGTAAATGCATGCAAGTGAGATAGGATGCACATGTGTGTAAATGCATGCATGTGGGTTAGGATGCACATCCAGGTAAATTCATGCATGTGGGGTAAGATGCAATGCTAGGTAAATGTATGCAAGTGAGGTAGGATGCATGTCAAGGTAAATGCATGCATATGAGGAAGGAAGCAAGTCTATGTAAATGCATGCATTGAGTTAGAATGTACAGCCAGGTAAATGCATGTATATGAGGTAAGATGCATGTCTAGGTAAATGCATGCATGTGAAATAGGATGCATGTCCAGGTAAATGCATGAGTATGAGGTGGGATGCAAATCTAATAAATGAATGCATGTGAGTTAGGATGCACATCTAGGTAAATGCATGCACATGAGGTTAGATGCATATCTAGGTAAATGCATGCAAGTGAGATAGGATGCATATCTATGTAAATGCATGCATGTGAGTTAGGATGCACATCCAGGTAAATGCATGCATGTGAAGTAGGATGCATGTCTAGGTACATGCATGTTTGTGAGGTAGGATGCATATCCAGGTAAATGCATGAATGTGTGGTAGGATGCACATCTCAGTAAATGCAAGCATGGAGGTAGGATGCACATCCAGGTAAATTCATGCATGTGCAATAGGATGCATCTCTGTGTAAAAGAGGAATAAATGCTTCTGTGATACATCCTCACTAAGACTGAGAAAGACATTCACCACATATTCTCACTAGGGTTTATGATTTGGTGTTTATGATGCTATGCTCTTATGGTTTTTGAGAGCTAAAATTTGGAGACATTAAATATTAAGAATTTAACGAGCTAGTATCAAAAGTGTATAATCAAGTTTCTAATAGAATTCAGGAGGTTAAAGTAGGAGGATTGTTAAAAGTTTGAAGCAAGCCAGACTACAGAGTGAGTTCTGGGTTAGCCTGGGCTAGGCTAGAGTGAGTCCTTAAATTAAAAAAAAATCTGAATAATCATTTATAGATATTTCATTTTTACATATATAGATATTTGCAAATACAAATGTTCAAAACTGTACAAAGAGGAAAAAATAAAGCTACCAAAATTCATCCATACAAACTGTAAAATACTGGTTAATAATACTCTACTGACATATTTAATTACTGTTTAATAATGTATTGTCTTAAATTATTAACTAATTTCAGTTTTTTTTTAATTTTGATTTTTTTCCAGGTTTATTTATAGCTCAGGAATAGAAACGTGACTAGCATTCAGGAGACTCAGCTTGATCTCTGGCACTGAAGATTTAGATTTTTCTATTTTTCATTATAGTTTTGCTTGAGACAATGTTACTCTGTAGCCCAGGCTGACCATGAATAAACCATGTAGTCCAAGTTGGCCTTAAGCTATCTGTGATCCTCCTGTCTCAGCCTCCGAAGTGCTACGATGGGTTTTCAATATTAGAGATAGTACAAGACTTAATAACCTTCTCTCATGTATATTCAAGAATATTTCCTAGAAGCAAAATTATAGGACTGGAAATGAGCACTTACAAGGATCACTGAAATGTGCTCATGAATGTCTTTTGTTAACCACACAGAACACCACTTCATACAAATGTCACAAACACTGAGTACTAATATTATTGCTATATTCGAATTCTCCTCTTCATTACTATATTTACTTGATAAGTTTATACATTTTCCTTATGTTTGCTTAATATGACAAGACATAAAATGAAATCGTACTTCACCACAATACAATCCTGAGAGGACTTAGTTCAGAATGTTGATCATATATGGCTTAATAAGACATAAAGTTAGCAACCCCATTACCTTCACTCTTTGTCAGTTACCCATAATCCTGCAGACTTTATGCTGTGCAGTCTGTCTTTGTGGTCAATGACAGGTGAAACATGGAGGCTGATTGGTTGAAGGACATGGAAGGGTATGGATGGAAAGGGGAAGAGAAGTTCCCGTCACAGTGACACGATGATTAGAAGATGGCCAATAAAATGTCAACTTACCAGACCCAACTAAAACAAAAAAGAAAACATGGAATAAATAAAAATAAGGGAACAGAAATAATGAAACATAAAAAAGTACTAACAATGATTCTTCTTTGACCATAAACTAGAAATTGCATCAACATATAGATGAATTGATCACAATATTCATGAGTGAGCATGCTAATATTTCAAGTATTACCATGAATAATTGAGGAAAAACAGAAATCCTCAAACCTTTACTAGGGTTATATAGCATTTACAGTAGATGCTGTCTATAAAATTCTAAAACATTGTTCCAGGGACTCTCGATTTTGCAACAAGATCAGAGACTGAGATAATGATATGCAATGGATTTTGACACACTATGAATCTAAGCTCACAAAGCTACATAGTAATCAAAATATGCATTTTGTTAAAGACAAAGAATGTTAAATCTCCAAATCTTCATCATCACGCTGATTTCTAGAAGTTTCATATTGCTGATGGTAGTCCATCCAACTCATGCTTCTCACACTTGACTAGGCACACAAATGACCTCTAAGCCATGAGGACTTGATAGGTCAGGGTGTTTTCCAAGAATGGGCATTTTTGAATTTCTGATAACCACCAGGTGATAGTGATTTTATACATTCATCAATTATTTTCATCAATGAGTCAGGGGTTATCAAAACATATAGAACTTAGAATCTTAAATATTTTTAGTGAAGAAGATGAATCTAAAATGTGAAGAAATTAAGAGAACAGGAAAAATACAAATTTATCTAAAGTCATAATCATCTGACTTTAATACCAAAATATTGGATATATCAATATAAAAATCTCAATTCATAAAGATTTAAAATTATAGAAAACAAATATTTTTTTCCCTGTTTCACAAGTAATGATCACTGCTATCAAATGCAGTATTTCCCTAATGCTACAGTAGAAACCCATAACACATTTCACTGAAATAAAAACTCATATGTGGCAGGTCCTCTTATACTTCATGTCTCTTAGTTTAAATCAATGCCAATGACTTTTGCTTTGAAACAGTGTCGTTATACAAAAGAGATAAAAGTTCTGTATATTCTTGCCACATATGCAAAATTATAAGGTATTCCAGAAATATCTAAAATCTTATATCCTTTTTAACATGAAATAATTCATTAATTATTTGCCTAAGAAAAATGAGCATTACTTTTTACCCTTGTATGTTAGAAAAGTTATTAAAATCCCAGACCCAAAAAAATAGAGTAGATAGGTCATTATTATATTTCTCGATATCTTAAAGATGATCCTTTAAATGGAAGTATGAGAGAGAGATCTTGACAATTTGTCACAGTCAATTTTTTTCTTTGAAATAATAAAAGGTTGTAGAATTTTCCCTAAGATTTATCTTAGAAAACAAACTTGTTCTCTACTAATTAAGTCAAAAGGCGGGAGAAAGGATCATTTTCTATTTTATATCTTTTCACTATTTTGTGACCTTAAATATTTTACAACACACAATGAAAGCAAGACAGTTAATGGAAGCTGCACATTTAACATTTTAAATGCCCTTTCGTTCCCTGTAATTTTTATCAGCAGTCAACCGTAGGATTAGAATCATTTTATTGATTAACAGCTAATGTAGCAACTTCAGATTAATCCATTTGCATGTTGTAGGAATGATGAATGACCACTGGAAAATATTTTACTGTCTCTAAGGACTTCAAAACTTATCAAAGAACATCCTCTAATATGAAAGCCAGAAGACATCAGAAGTTGTTCAGAAGACTGTTGACTGAGGCTTTACAATTTTAACAATGATGATTATTGGGAAGAGACTTATCTAAATGGGAACGTGTACACAATTCACCTTGCAAACCATTTATTCTAGTTTCCACCTGTAAATAAAGCCATATAGCCTTCACTAACTTTCCTTTATTCTCTTGAAGAACATCCTCATTCTCACCTCCTCTCCTAAAGAATAAAATATACAGATTTTTAAAAAAAATATTGTACTTAGTTATTTGCAAGCAAAGAGAGGGGGAAGAGAGAGAAAAAGAAAGAATTGGCACATCAGGGCCTCCAGCCACTGCAAATGAACTCCAGATGCATGCACCACTTTGTGTATCTGGCTTTATGTGGGTGCTGGGGAATTGAAACAGGATTGTTGGGTTTTGCAGGCAAGTGACTTAACCACTGAGCAAATTTCTCCAGCACCCGAGAACAGAATAAAACAGGCAGTGACATTACATTATGTATTGTCTACTCAGTAAGTGAAAAGAAAATGCCCAGCAGAGTGTCTTGAAAATGTCATTCATCATGCTGACATTCATGGTGATGTGGGTTCAGCGGAGCTGCCCCTCACTCTCCTCTGCTTTCTTTTTTTCTATAAAATGCAGAACACCTCCAACCCAGTTGTCAATGTGCTCAAGACTATGTGTCTCTACCTGTAATGAAACAGTAAACTGGAAAACAGTGGTTCTAGAAGGGCCCTTAGAACTTAACAGCCTAACTCTTGCCCTTCTGTGGAAAAACAAAACAAAACAAACAAACATACAAACAAAAACCCAGAGAACCAAAATTGTCAATACATTCCTCTAGGTTCACCAAAGCCTGGCTTGCAAGCATTTGGACTAAATCAGGTCTTTGTACAAATTCTCCTACTGGTTAAGAAGTTAGGGATGCAAAATGCTTTTGATTTCATATTTAAGCTGTTATAAATCTTTAACCCAAAGTCAGTTATTACAATCAAAATCATTGCTACAGAAATGCAAAAAAAAGTGTTTTAGAAGAACTCCTATGATATTGGATTTTTAAAAATTATTTAGCTACAGTCTTAAAAAGACATGGGAAAGTGGTATGTCATAAGAAACAAAACATAAACTGAGGAGAAAATTTACTGTTTTATAATAAAAAGTAAAACAATATTTTAATGGTTAATTTCTAACAGATTGAATATTTCATATATTGAAGAGATTTTGCAAAGGTAAAAGATGAGGGAACTCACCATGAGGCTAAATTTGAATGAATAGTATACTGTTTTTAAAAAACTGCATATTTTTGAAGGAAGGCGTCATTTTGTAAAGTCTTTTAAAATATATGCAAATTCTTGTGATACCTGCTAATGATATAATTGTTACATGATGTCTTTCATTCAAAAAGTGAAAGGGAGAGCTATCTAAAAATAGTAGATTATTTAAAACATTTAAATAATAAGTAGTTTTAAAGAAATAACTATTTAAAATGTTGGAGATTCTCTGCCCCCACACACAAATGTTCATGTTAGAAATATTTTTAAAAACCCTCAATCAACAGAGTAGATAGGTCTTTACTACATTTCCTGAGGTCTTAATGAAGCTGTCTCAAGTGGAAGGAAGGACACTCTGGAACTAAAAGATGGAACCCAATAAACAGCGAGACACTGGGTTTCTTGGGAAAGTGCTAGTGAAGGCGAATTACAACCCTTACAATGCTGTGACTGTTAAGTGTATGGTCAGTAGACTAGAAGCCTCTCCCAACTGTGAACTATCAAAGTTCTAGATTACTAAACTACTCTGGAACATTATAATCTAAGTGGGAACATGGTCCAGACAAACATCTAGAGGGAGGCATAAATAATACATAAAGCTAAGGGGAGATGGAAGGAATGAAGAAAAAGAGGGGGGGAAAGCAAGGTGGGGGGTGGAGAGAAAACAAATACTTTCTCTTCACCTGATTCCATGATCAGGACACCTCAATCAGGAAGATGATAGATGTTTGGAGGTACTATGTGTGTGCTGGCAGGGGTGTGGGGGGCTTTTGAGTGAAGAAAAGTCAGCTAAACAATATGTAAGAAGTCTTCAATTTGGTCTAATAAACACAGAGACCAGCAAATCCTGACAACTACTTATGTCAAGAGAGAAGAAGGTAATGGGCCTAAATAACAGCATGAACAACTTAGGCAAAGTACAGAGAAGAAGCAGTTAGCAGTAAAGGTCACTGAACCATGAATTGGTTGCCAACTGTGATGTCTCTAGAGGTCTTTAAAACTGGGATTTATTTCTCTTTGGCCCCACCGGTTTAAACATAGCCCTTCCTGGCAAAGTGATGGGGAAGTTGAATCTTAACACGCTTTCTATGCTATAATTTTTTAAAGTATGGCTTTTCAGAAGCAAAGCAAGACAACTGATATATTACTCTGCCAAGTCATTTCCCCTTAGGTTATGTATATGCAGATGTTTATTTTACTTTTAAAAGGTCTTAAAAATAATTCTTTTTAGGGGCTGGGTTGTAGCTCAATGGTAGTTTGAATAACATGAGTGAGTCCCTGGGTTCAATCTCAAGCATTGTTAAAAAACAAAAAGATTATTTTTTTAGAAAGAGAATATCTGCAAAGAGAGGAAGAGGCAGGAAGACAAGGGAGAGAGAGAGAGAGAGAGAGAGAGAGAGAGAGAGAGAGAGAGAGAGAGAGAGAGAGAGAAGATTGGGCTCACAAGAGCCTCTAGCCACTGAAAATGAACTCCAGATTGCATGAGCTACTTTTTGCATCTGGCTTTATGTGGGTACTGGGGAACCAAATCCAGGTCCTTAGGCTTTACAGGCAAGCACCTTAACTACTGAGCCATTTCTCCAGCCCCAATTTAAAAAAAAACAACATTCTTCTCAGATATCAATTTAAATTGATGAGGCAATTTACACAGATTTTCATGGTACTCACTTTAGGAAATAGAAAATTATCAAAGTTCAAGAAAAATGTATTTACATATATGTTCACAATATCATGGTCAGGTTTGGTATTTTCACATTGAGACCTCATTATTTGAAACATAATGGCAAATATGTTTGTATTTATCCTTACATGCTGTATAAAGTATCAAAGTATTCTGCTGTTAACCATAGATCATACTCTGGGTTCTGTCTTCAGCTATAAAGAAAAAGGGAAGAGAAAGAGAGAGAGAAAGAGAGAGAGAGAGAGAGAGAGAGAGAGAGAGAGAGAGAGAGAGAGAGAGAGAGGAGACTATGCATGTAGAAAGTAGCCACATAAAGTAATGCAAGTGTGCCACAGTGTTAATAATATGAATTTTAGGGCAAATTAGTTTCATTTCTGAGACCAAGCTTATGTTTAAACAAGAGCCCAACAGTTTTCAGGTGACTGCACATGAAATCAGCTTTACTCTGAAATTGTTCTAATTCATAGATTTTACTTTCATTCTTAATAGCTAATTTCTAATGAATCCTTCAATTAATGTGATTTATTTTCTTTCTCATCTATAGTGAATAGCAGGATTCTGTTAACTCTTACAGACTAGAACTGCAGTACCTCCTTGTAGAAGAATATGAATGGAGTATTGAGGTACAGGACTTTGGGGGAAGAAACACGTTTTAATTAAAAAGAAAGAACACTCAAATGTTCAAGGAATGAAGTTATTTTCATTTGAACTGAGAAAACCCAGTCACAGGTATGCCAGAGAAGTTACATGCACAAATACCCATGAATGATAATATCAGTAACAATTAAAAACTCCCCAGATATTCTACCACTAGGTATGATTTATTTTTGAGGGAAAAAGATTGAGGTTAACATAAAAGCCTGTCATTATGTCTTTTAACTCTGCAGACATAAAAATAGAGAGAATAAAAGGGGTATTTTAGAATGTATTTAATGAATACATAAAATACTATGAACTTTTCGCCTCCGTTCAAATACCTCATGTTATTCGGGAGAACAATAGCACTGGAGACAATTTCAGTTGTCAAGACTAAAGTGTGGAATGAGAGGAGGCTGAGCTCCTGCTTCTTGTGGACAGAGCCAGAGGTGCTGATGCACCAGACAGCTGTCACACCAGGAAGGACCTGTCCCAAAGTGGCAATAGGGCCAGATAGAGCAGAGAAGCTGAATGAAGATGATCTATTTGATTTAAATCTTAACTGAAAGTGTGCTAACCAACCACATAGCCACACTTTATACTGAGACTCAGAAAAGGTCAGTAGTATTCCTTTCCCTCTCCTAAAAATACCCATTTTAATTAAAAAAAAACCCATAAAGCACACTTGTATCAATGCTGTTACTTGTGAATCTGTGCATTAAAGAATCTAAAATCCAAAGATACTCATCAAGCACACACAGTGTGTGTGTTCCACCTGACCTGTCACTTGAAAGCCTGAAGCCTAGATCTATCCTGTCTGTTATGGTTTGATCCAGGTGTCCCCCACAAACAAATGAATGTGTTCTGATAGATTGATCCTCAGCTGATGGCAGTTTGGGTTTTACAAACTTGATGAAGCTGTGTTGTTGGGGGTGGGCTTATGGGGGTTATAAGCAGCTTCCCCTTGCCAGTATTTGGCACACCTTCCTGCCGCTGTTTGCAGTGCTGTGGCAGAGGTGATGTCCAGCCCTCTGCTCATGCCATCGTTTTCCCTGCCAGAATGGAGTCTCCCCTCGAGTCCATAAGCCAAATAAACCCATTCCTCCACAAGCCGCTTTTGTTTGGGTTCTCTCTGCGCAGCAACTAGAAAGCTGACCGCAACACTGTCCCTCCTCCTTGAAACATGGAAAACACCAAATTCCACTGGTTTTCTTTCATGGGCATTTCTGATTCAATCCACATCTCATGTAATGCACATATAATCTATCCTCACAATATATCCAGGATGATTAAAACAAAGGAAAGTTCAAACAAATGAATCTCATAGTATTTGCTTGGTTCCCAAATTCTTCAATATAGTCTCATTGCTCTGGGAAACAGAAGTACATCTTTAATGTGGCGAGGCTGTGTGAATTCTCACATCACAGGTCTTCCCACCTTTCTTTGGGTGTAGCCAGTGCCTTGGTCCATCTTACTGCAGGTTCTGCTTGTTTGGACCACATAGCTTCATCCTCTTAGCTCTTTCTTTCCTGCTCACTTTTCAGATCTTAGCTGAAGTCCTAAGAAAGACACCTGGTCTAGAAGCTACTGGTAAATCTGATCCGTAATCTTATCAGAGAGCTGTGTTTTCCCATAGCAACCTTCCTCTTACAAATATCCTAGCCTCAAATTGCACACTTGTGTTAATACTTTACAAATATCTGTCTGGCACCCAAACAAAGCTGTGTGCTCCCTGAAACTAAGCCTTTAATGCTGTCCTTCCATAGATCCTGGAGAACTTACCCAGTGAAAGATGTTGCTTTCATGCTAAATGTGAGCTGAAAAAATGACCAATTAGCAATGTTTCTAAACTCCAGGAGAAAATATTTTTTTCCTACATTTTAGTGAATTTTCTTTAGATATTTTGGGGATACTGTAGATACATGAAACTGATTGACCTGCACATCGCTCAGTGCTCAGGATACTTTCCAGTATTTAGAAAGTGCAGCAAAGGTTTATGTGAAAACCAGCAACGTTTATCTTTGTGTGTGCATGTGTGTGTGTGTGTGTGGAGGTAGATGACAACTTTGGGACTTATCCTTAGGAATGCTGGTCACCTTCTTTGAAATAGTGTGTCTCATTGGCCTGAAGCTCAGCTACTAGGCTAGGGCTAGACTACTCAGCCAAAAGCATCAGTGTTCCTCCTGCTCTTCCTTCATGGCACTGGGATGACAGGTGCAAACTACAGGCCTGGCATCGTACATGGGGGCTGGGAATTGAATTCAGGTCCCCATTCTTGGAGACAAGCACTTTGCCAAGTGAGCTACCTCTGTAGCATCTGGAATGACATATATATTTCCTACTGGAGCTAGAGTTAAGGTGCATGATGCATGTTCTGCCTCCCCATTGAATAATGAGTCATGGTGTTAGCTGCAAGTCACACCATGTGGTGGGGACCTTCTTAGCACCTCTGTCAGAAACCATTCAATATCCTAATTCTGCTAAGAGGAAAAATGAAGATGCTGTCATTTTCTTAAATTTACGGGTGAGAAGGAGAGCTGAAATCCAAGTTTCTCCAGCTCTTAACCCTCCTTGCTCTTTTTACAATATTATTTGACACATTTGTCAAAAAAGTCAAACCTGTCTCTAATATACTGTTAGTTCTGTAATGTTTTCACTTCATGAATTATTTAAACAGACTATCCTTCAATAAAAAATAACTGAATGTATGGTGTGTACATTAATGTTGGATAACCATATGTTCTGCTCATATGCCATCAGATTTCATACAGCTAAAAAGTTTGAGGAGAATCCGTAAAGCCTACTATAATTCAATTTCTCCTAGCAAAATGTCAAAACAGCCAACTCCACCTTGAAATAGTGATGGGATGGAACCATCGAAACCAATCACTGTGAGTGTCAGAGGTATGTAGTTAAGAAAATCAAATATATATGATCCAAGTTTGCTATTCAGTAGGAAGGAATGTCTGTTGTGGGTGTTTTCACTTGTGTGATAAGACCAAAGACAATTCTATGTAAGTGTCCACCAAACGTACCATTCCGAGTTTCCAAAAACAACACAGGAATTTATTATGTGACACTGATTTCCAAAAACTAGAAATCAAATCAAAATTAATCTACCAGTTATACCTAGTGATAACATATATTTTGGAGAGTAAAAAGCCCAAGAAATAAGTACAAAAGCATGTCACCTTTCTTTACTAATAACTTCAGCAGTTCTTCTTGAGAGTGTGCCACCATCCACAAAGATTTTCAAAGCATCTTTGTAAAAATGGGCTATCTATCAGGTTTAATTGTGCAATACTCTGAATTGCCCCCTAGAAACATTGACCCACACAAAATAAATGTCCTCAAGCTAACTTTAAAAACCATTTATGGATTTTCCTACCCTCATAAATCTGTTATAAAGCAATTACTCAGCTACATTTTGCCTCATACTTCCTTCAGTATTTTCTGCAGGTGTGTTTATGCTGGCACTGTTTTTTTATCAGGGTTAAAAAGCAAATTAATGTGTTCATGGTATATTAATCAGTTTTTTTAAATACATAGGCATCATATTTTGAAATGTTGACTTTTAATTTATATAGAATTCTTTCAAGAAATTAAAATTTAAAAATAATTCATATTTTGACATTACCAAAATACAGGTCATAGAACAAGATGCTATATTGTTGTTCTGTGTAATTATTTCAGTGGTAACCACGGTCTGGAATATGCTGAAATGATTAATTAACTGCAGGAGCGGTGAATATTTTTTACTCTTAATTAATGCAGTGTGCATCTATCAAAATAGGTCAAATAATATCAAATAATTAAAATTTGAATAAATGTGGATGGATTTTAAATCAAATTTTCAATTATCTTATATATTTAGCTTATTCTGGGTTCCTCATAGGAAAAAGGTTTTATAAATATCCACTTTACCTACTCTGATTATTCTTTTCTAAACCATGAATAGTCATTTAATGTTTGAACAGTTTGGGATAAAATACACTCTATCCATGATGTACAATCTCACAAAAAAAATTACAAGCCTTGAAATTCTACAAGATTGTTAGAAAGGAATCTAACGTTTGAAAATGGGTTGTCAATGACTAGAGAGAAGAAGGTAATTTATTCTCCCAATTTTGTTCTCAGGCAGAGTAATTCACATGTTATAGATCCACACAAGTCAATGACATATTTCCATGTTGACACCTTTATTTGAGAATCTTGGTTGGTACAGACAGCCGCTCTGTTACGCATCTATAACTGCAGGGGCAGAAAGTCTTACCTGCTTTTATGCAGATGACTCTGAACATAATGGAAGGCCCTGGATCTGCTATTTACTAGCGCAGAGCTGAGTGATGACTATCACAGGGGTGTCTCATGTAGCAATTATCTCTTGTACCTGACTTCTCTATGTATTTCTTCAAATACTTGCTGGTTGGCTCAGACACAAAGTGTGTTTTAAATTATCTGTGCTTAGGCCACCTGGTGAATGCTTTTTCTGTTTGCTAGATTTAAGGATTTGTATTAGCCTCCTTCAAATTACTGAAAGCAATCCCAAACCTTTATGTGGGAATAAAAGAAGTCTAAGAAAATGCCATATCTTCAGCATGTCATTAGAGTTAAAATTGCTATTTGTTTAAGCTCTAAGAGCACAAGAAGCTAGGCATCCCTACTGATGGAAAGGGAAAAAAAAAGAAAGAGGAAGGAAGGAAGGGACAGAGGGAGGGAAGGAGTTAGGGAAAGAGGGAGGCAGGCAGGGTGGGAGGGAGGAAGGAAGAAGAAAGGGAGGGAAGGAGGAAAGGAGGGAAGGAGAGAGAGGGGAAGGAAGGGAGGGAGGAGGGGAGGGGACGAATCAGATCATCACAGAGTTGGGTCTCAATCAAACAGAAGAGCATTCTAAAAATTCATTTATCAGCAGGAATGATACTCAACATCCTATTTACACCACAGGATCAGAACCACTGGAAGGAGCAATTTTCATAAATCTTTCTCTTGTGAAATCTTGTAGGGAGACTTCATCAAATTCTGGTTGATAGTATTTTATTTCAGCTTACTCACAAATGACCCAACTAGCAATTCTGATTCTTTAAGTCACGTTGCCTTTGAGAGTTTTCAATTTTACAGTCACAAATCACTTCCCGCAGTCTCTCTAGATTTCAGCTGCATTTTGAATCATTATTTGAAATAAAAAAACAATTTAGAAGAAAAGAATGATAAATGTATAGCACATCTTGCTTAAGGGTGGCATTCAGAATACCAGCAGACACTCTTATAGAACATGGTACACTTGCCAGATGCAAGCACTGTTTACATCACAACACTACCTTTCCTGAGGGTTTGTGGATTAAACAACACATTATTTAAAAAATCATTCCAGCCAGGAGCGGCATACATCTATAATCCTAGCAATTAGGAGACAGGGTGGGAGGATTTCCCTGATTTCAAGGCCATTATGAAGAAAATTACTTTTGATACTTTCTATTAATTAAAAAATATTAATTGCATGTGTAAGTAACATTTTTATGACTTACACCTTAATCCTTTCCTAAAGATACTGGTTGGCAGTGAAATATACCAAAGGCAGACAGTAATTATTATGATACATACAAGCCACATCACTGAAATGACGATTTAAATGCTTCACATGATATGCTAAGCATCAAATGTGGTCAGGTGATGACCTTTAAGGCTATCCATTGAAAGAATATTTCATCCCACTTTACTGATGAGTTGTGAAGTCATCTTTTTACTCCAAGTTTACCTGTTCAAAAAGACTGTGCAATTAATTTGATTAATAGTTAAACCCTCTAAAATTTCCTACAGCAAAAAAGGAAAGAGACTACAAGCTAAAACACTCTTTTGAAAAATACTAAGAGCCAATTTTAAAAGCTACATTAAAGAGTCACTAATGATTATTACTGAAAAAAAAAATAAAGAATGACCATACTCTATCACCTATGGGAAGTTTTAAAACTCTATAGACAAAATAAAAACTACTTGGAAACTGACAGTTTAAGTCTATTTCAGAAGAAACTTATGAGAAAAATAAGAACTGCTTTTGCCTAACCTAGAAGCCAGTTACTGTGAATTTAAATATTAGTTTTCTCCATTACTTTATCTGTGCATTCCTGTTTTTCAACCCTGACACAGAGAAGCCAGGTGTCCTTCCCTGCTGGGTACATTAGGGACAGCCCTTGAGTCACTCTTTCAGAAAATGTGGCAATGGTACCAGGGATCCTGTACTGGTTCATTGCATGTGTCAACTTGACTGAGTTTAGGGATTCCCAGATAAGTATGAAACATGATTTCACCAGGTGTGTCCATGATGGTATTTCCAGAAGAGTTCAGCATTCACAACTATACAGTAAGTGAAGAAAATCGGCTCTCACTAATATGAGAAACATTATTCAATTCACTGGTAATCTGGTTAGAAAAAATCAAAGTGGAGGAAGGAAAGAAATTCGTTTTCTTCTGCAGCCTGGGAATCCATTCTTTCCTGTGCTTGGATTAAATAGAGCCTATGTTTTTCAGGACTTAGGAACTGGACTGAATTATTACTTCTGTTTCCCTACTTTGCTAACTGGCAGGTGGCCTAGTGTGAGATCAGGTTGTCCTAAAGAAGTAAGCCAATGGCTTTCATTAACCTCCCCTTATGTAACATCTAGAATGTATGCATTTATATGTATGTATATAGCTGTCTATCATCCATCTATTATCTATATAAATCAATCAATCATATCTACCTGTCATCTACCAATCTCTCCATCCATCCTATTGATTCTTTATCTCTGGAGGTCCTTGGCTGATCGAAGTCTGCAATGAGACTCACCAGGGCAAAAGATACAAACTATGCAACTATTTTGGTTTGAAAGTCAAATGCTCTCATAAGCTCATGTGTTAGAACACTAGCCTCCCCATTCTCCAATGGCACTGGTCGAGGGAGTTCTAGAATCATTAAGAGCTGCTGGAGCCTTGCTGTAGGAAGTGAGTAACTAGGGATGGGCCTTGGGGTTTTATAGCCCTTTTGACCAAAATGTGATGAGTGGGCCTTACCTGCCTTCCTGACCATGAACCTCCCTAGAAATGCTAACCCGAAATAAACCTTTCCTTCCTTAAGTTGCTTCTGTTCAGGTATCTTGTGCCAACAATGAGAAAGTAACTAATACAACAAGAAATGTATAGAAGCCCAGCAGCAGAAATGTAATAAGGGGATTGGAGAAATGACTCAGCAGTTAGAGACACTTGCTTGAAAGACTGGCAGCTAAGGGTTCAATCCCCCAGTATCCAGATAAAGCCATATTCACCGAGTGGTGTTTATATGTGGGCTTTTGTTTGTGGTTGCAGGAGGCCCTGGGAAGTACCCATTCTCTCTCTCTCTCTCTCTCTCTCTCTCTCTCTCTCTCTCTCTGTCTCTCTCTCATACTTCATTTTGAAATTTGAATATGATAAGGGCATATCAGGATCTAATCAGCACATAAATAGGGGATACTTAGCTTACACAGGGAGAGAGTGCTGACAAGGTTTCTAGAGGAATCTCACCTGAGTGAGTTCAAGAATAGGGGCAAATCGGACCTAGAAGACGAGGCAGGCAGGGAGGCAGGGAGTGTTAGACCAACACAGTTAGGATGCCGCTGTAACAGCAAAGCTCAACTAAGCTACATAGTGTCAGATGGATGAACAATAACTGTAAATACATTCTCTTGAATGGGGCAATGAGAGAGGGGGCTAACTCCAGTAGGTAGATTGGATCTTAGTGTGGAGAGCTGTTCATGGAAGGAACTCTTGGAACTAGATTTGTGTTTTCGGTAAGAGGTCTGTTGATAATGGGTTCTACAAGACAGAATGGAGCCAAGGAAACCATTTAGACAGTAATAGTGTTTCTTGTTGTTTGTCTGGTTGTTTTTTTTTTTTTTTTTTGGAGGTAGGGTCTCCTTCTAGCCCTGGCTGACCTGGAATTCACTATGTAGTCTCTGTGTGTGGGGGGGGGGTTGGCAATCCTCCATCCTTTGCTTCCTGAGTGCTGGGATTAAAGGTTGGTGCCATCTCACCTGGCATGACATTAACAGTTTATGTGGAAATAACATGACAAAAGCCTGAATGAGAATATTAATAAAAATAGACAAAAAAGTGGAGAAAGCGTGGAGATAAATATGTAAAAAGCAAAGGTGATGACCGATTAGGAATGACATCGCTCCTCAAACTGTCCCCAGAGACACTGGGAATAGTGGCATCCACCTTTGGGTGCTTAGTCTGTTCTTACGGTCACTGCATATGTGGGCTAGGGAAAAGCATAAAGGCTCTTGCAGACCTCTGAGAAGTGCTTCCAGTTCTAATGCAAGTTACAATTGCCCATCTAGTTCGTTCAGACACTAAATAGGGGTCAATCCCATACAGAGGCACCTGAGATACGTCAGCCATGCTTCTGTTTGAAGCCTGGAGCTCGTGGGGAGCAAGAAAGAGGCTCTGGGAAGCATCCCATTAGTAGCAATTCAGCCAAAAGACAGCCTGTGCCTTCTTTTTCCTTCCTGCCTTTGTGTCTCCCTTGCTTCATGTCAATCTCGTTCTCTAAGGCTCAGCCTTGCAGCAGCTGTCACCAGATACTCAATCCTAATGAGGAAGTACTTTGCTGCTTCGTTCTAGAGTTGGCATAAGTACTTATGAGAGGCATAAGACAAAATAACAATCTCACACAATAGAATACAGTGCACATTCTCCTGATGGTTCATTTCAGCATACATTTAGCGAGGAAGCGATGTAATTCACGCTATACTTTATAATTAAAATTAGCAGTGATGAATTGAAGTCATGGAGTCATTTTGGATGAAGGCAGGAAGAATGTGCCAGGAGACCTGAGGTTTCATGGAATGGGAGCGATGGGCATCTCCTGGCTTGGCAATGTGGGAACCCCGCTTTTTTAACAGGCAGGGCACAAAGAGCAGAAACACAAGCCGCTCTTAGCATCAAAGAGGAACCTGTCCCTGGGTGAAGCCTGGTCAGGAGTGTAGTGGGGTGTGAATGGGGTTGTGATGTACAGCTTCCTGTGTCTGTGTCACAGCACTTGGGCCTCAAGGGAAACAGGAGAACTAAATGTCTTTTAGTTCCCGTTGTAAGAGAGATGAACAAAAAATGGGATTAGATTTTCCTAATGGTTCAACTCAGGGAGATAAAAGGTGATTGCTTGGGAAATGGCTGCTGGGTGGATGTCTGCATTCAGTTCAGTTTCCTGTGACTGATGGGATACCGTGATGGGAACATGATCATTTTGCTGATAGAGTCAGAAATTTACTTTGGAAATAAAATCGTGACAGTAATGAGAGCTGCTTTATCAGTGAAGTTACAAAGAGAGTGGAAAGATTAATAAGGCTCTCTGCTTTGCCTGTGTAAGCAATGAGTAGCTAGGGCAGAGAAATTGAAGAAATCTTTCAGGCTGAAGACAGAATGGGAAATAGGAGAAACTCAAAAATGTAATTTCTATGTGGCTTCATCTTTTGTGTTCAGCTTGAAACAGCACTCTTTACAAATACAGTGATTTTTAAAAGCCATCAATATGACTGCCACTGTAAATTAATAAATGTATAAATTACATAGTGTTTGCTATCAAAAATACTAAGTAGAATTCTTTCAATCTCTTTACTTCTCTTTTAAGGATTTTACAGCTCTACTCGCCAGCCTTTTCCTAAAGTTTAACTTTAGGAAAGTTAAACTTTAGGAATTTAAATTTAACCAAATTGGGGGGGGGCATTCTCTATTAAAATTAAATGGGAATTGTTCATGAAATGAACACAGATAAGCCAATTCCTTGTGATGATCATCTGACTCTAAGAAGAACCTTAAAGCTCACCTAGCAAGATTCTATTAAAATCTAGTGCGTTTAGATTAAGATAGTAAAATATAAAAGAAATATGTGACCATTCTCAAATACTAAGAAGTATCATTTTAATAGTTTCAATGACACATTGTTTAAATGTTTAGCAGTGTGCCTTTATGCATCCAGTTTTTTCTGGTTAGATTTTATATTTAATAGGTATGTCACAACCTATAAAATTGTTATAAATACTGCAGAAAACAAAATTTTTATTAAGCGAGCGCCATGATGCTATATTATCTTAGAAAAGTATTTATTTCTCTAATAACTAATAATCTTAATGCTTCTCTAATGAGGTATTAAATTTCAAATACAACAGTGTCATGGTTTGATCCAGGTGTCCCCCACAAACAAATGAATGTGTTCTGATAGATCGATCCTCAGCTGATGGCCATTCGGGAATTAGAACCTCATTAGAGCTGTGTTGTTGGGGGTGGGCTTATGGGGGTTATAAGCCAGCTCCCCCTTGCCAGTGTTTGGCACACCTTCCTGCCGCTGTTTGCAGTGCTGTGGCAGAGGTGATGTCCAGCCCTCTGCTCATGCCATCATTTTTCCTGCCAGAATGGAGTCTCCCCTCTAGTCCTTAAGCCAAATAAACCCATTCCTCTACAAGCCACTTTTGTTTGGGTTCTTTCTGCGCAGCAACTAGAATGCTAACTGCAACAAACAGTATGATATAATGGTTATAAAACATTACTTTTGTTTGATATTTTCACTTCAGAATGAACCTTCCATATCTACATAGGTTATATGTAAACTCAGTAATAAATGCATAAATATGTATGTGAAAATATAGCAGTGCTATAGGAAAGCTTTGTGTATAAATAAAACTAACAGCTTTTAAATTTATAGCTAATAAAATTGGTCAGTTCAGAAAATGATGGCACACTTGTTCTAGATAACTGGATTTCCTGGTAAATAAGGATCAAGCAGAAATATTTTCTGTCTTAATTATTCCAAAACAGGATCATTTCACAAATTTATTTGGTCACATAATCAAGATTATCCTTCAATTGGTCAAATCATTGAGGTGCCTTTGTGTATCTTTCGGACTGTGAATTTCATTGAAATAGCAACATTCCTATACAAGTTCAAGGAATCAGGACACATTTTTCATTCAACAAATATTTGTAGGCAAGGCAGAGCATATTTTTTGTCTGAAACTTCTTAATATCATCAAATTTTAGCACAACTTTTCTGTTTTCCAAAGAAAATAAAATCATTTATATGAAATGATTAATGTTTTGTTTTGGTTGCAAATTTTGATTTTGCTTTGACATGTTGCTGTCAAATAATTAACATAACTAGCATTGCACCTGTTACACATGTGGTGTGTGTTCCAGGCTAGAGTGACATGCCATTAAACTTGGTGTAACCTCCATAGGACATCCATGTTTGAAGTAGTTCATTAAAGTTTCCAAATGATTATGAACAATATAGAGGTTTTGAGGCTACTTATTCATGAATAATCTTTCTAAGCCTCCAAAATATACAGAAATACCATCATTTTACAGAGAGATGGGGGCTGAGAATCTTAAAAACTGTAAAGGGTCTTCTGAGAGGTCAGAGAATCAGAGTTAAGATCAACACCTATTGTTTTTCATAAAAGTACATCACTGCACAAAAAATGTAATCTTTTAAACTAATTTCTATTCCCATATAGCCATAATATCCACGAATTTATGTAGCTATCCTGCAAAACATTGGCATAAAGTCTAGTACAACCTTGATGACTGGAGCACAATCTTGGCTGTTATTCTCCACACCCAAAACCTTCAGTGTTTCTAAAAATCCAAACTACATAACATTGTCAGGCCTTTAATCATTTGTTTCTTCATGAAATACCTCCCTATTCTTTTATTTCCTTGTGAAAAAGCAATGGAATTAAGTTTCTGTGTTCCTCTTGAACCAAATTATTCAGGGGCCAGGCTCAAGAATCTGCATGTCTGATGAGAAACTATGTTTAGGAAATTGTGTATAGCCCCAGTTTTATTCTCTTCCCTGCATTTTCTTAATGTGTTTTATGTTATACACTTTTTCAGCACGGTGCTATGAGATACATATGTATAGCATGATGATAAGTATTCCATCCACTTCAAAACACAGATCACCAGGTAGGATAAATCACATTAAGGCCCTCTTCAACTTTAATCTAATGGAGTTGACTGTTGACAATCAGGATCAAAGCCACCAGATGCCACATGGGCTTTCTCTAAGATGTCCCTGGGCTGTTTCTACCACTTAAGCGGGTTTAAAATTCATATTCCTTCATCAGTTTTTAACAAGAATTTATTAGATAATGGGCTTTCCAGATGTCCAGTAATATAACATATATATATATATATATATGTATGTATATATGTGTGTATAATATATATGTGTGTAGTATACACACACACACACACACACACACACACATATATATATATATATATATATATATATATATATATATATATATATAAAACAGAAAAGCCATGGAAGGAATAGTAATTTATCAGTGTTAGAACAACAACTGCCCAGCATATGAAAGGTACTGAATTTGTTACCCAACACCCACTCTCTTATACACATGTGCACACAAATGGAAAGAAAAAGAGAGAAAGAAAGAAATTAAGGAAGGAAGGAAGGTAGGAAGGGAGGGAGGGAGGGACGGAGGGAGGCAGGAAAGAGAGAGAGAGAGAGGAAAGGACAAAGACAGGATTAGGGGAGAGAGAGCAAGGGAGCGAAGGAGGGAAGAGGCACAGAATAATGTTAAGCCCACAAAAGGAATACTTGAGTATAACTCTACAGGTAAAATTATAAAAAGGCACAATACGGAATGGAGGTGCACATCAGTGGTAGCGTGCCCCCCACTGACCTGCATAAAACAAAAAATAAAACAGTAAAAAAAATAGATTTTATAAATAAAGTTGAAAAAAAGAAATAATTCCCAAATCAAGATTCTTTTTTTTTTCTTCTAAAATTTTGGATTAAATTATACCAGCAATGGAGGTGCAAATCAAACAACCATTTTTATTTAATCCCATTTCCCTCCCCCCACAAGTTTTATTTGTGGCACAGTTTTTATTGCCTTAATTCTTGGATTAAATGCTCCAATGTGATGGCTCAGTAGGCGGAAGATTATTTTAAGTGTAAACTTACTCCACTAGCACCTCTTAAAAATGAGCCACATAGAATTCCAAAGTACACTAGTAAAATTCATTCTTGGAATGGCTTCATTTTACCAAGGGATTCACTTCCAATTAGGTTCCTTTGTTGTAACTAACATTTTTCCACATTTTTCTCCTTGGAAGAAAATAATCCAAGGCTTCTCAGATTTCTTTTGAATATTTCCTTTCTTAGCTATCTCTTACAGGTAGAAAGTTATTAATTTCTTCCACATACTGTGTCTATTATTCTAACACGGTAAAGGTATTTTAACAGTGGTGTTCATATATATATTTACTGCTGGATGAACTAATGCATTCTCAACTCACAGATCCCTCACATGACTACCAAATACCAAATGCATTTGGACGAGTTTACAAGGTGCTATAGGATCTGATCATCTGTACCCCAATTATCACTGTAATTCAGGTTTGGGGAGCAAATATTCTAACTTGAACACTTAATGATGAATTATCTTTGGAAGTGAGCTTGAGGTTTCAGGAAGAAATTCTATTTTGATTTCAATGCCTACTGTACACAGGGCAGAATGGCTGTTATTTTTATAAGCACCAGGCTACCGAGGTAGGGGTCTCTGAAGCATGAAGACGGATATATTTCACTAATGTGATGGACATCTAGGCTCTTTGTCCGAGTAGCCTGGGGATAGACACACCTCTTCATGTCTTCTATTTATCATGGCTACTTTTGCTCCCTCTGGAGGGTTTTTGAACTTGGACTTGACATCTCTTAAATTTATGCTTTCTCTAAATGTAAAGAGGTTTTCTTTTCTTATGGACTTATCCTTACTTGGAGTTCAAGCCTAATTTAGATTAAAGAGAAGCAGCGGTGGCCTTAGAAATTCAGTGTTTGTTCTTGATCTTTTATTTTTCCTCCTTCTTTTGTTTTTATGAGGTTGAGCTAAAACCCCAAAGTGGGACATAATGGCCTTCAGAGACAGGAAAGAAATATCCTTGCTTTTTTTTTTTTCTAATGTAAAAAGCCCACAAGGCCCTTTTGTAGAACACTCTGTCAATAGGCACCTTTTTCTTCTTAATAGCTTTAGGAGAGACTAGTGCTCAGAAACATGACAGGCCAAGTTCCTAGCGGTAGACACACAACAAGCTAAGTGGTTATGGCCAGAATCCCTTTACACTATCTATGCTTGTCAAAATGGGGAATTTTTACACCAATAAAATGTGTTTATAGGTCACTGCTTCTCAAATTCCACAATAAGGAATTTGTCACCATAAAGGAAAAAAAAAAACAGAAGAAAATTTTCAGATGAGATACAGTGAGAGACAGTCATGACAATATCATGGAGAAAGGAGGAAGGGAGCGATGAAGAGAATGATGGAAATATCTGGATTCCAAGCACAATGGAAATGGCCGAAATCATGTATAAAAATCAGTTGAAATCATGAATCTGACCTCGCAGACACATTGAGCCACAGAACATCATATCCAATTTGGCTTATAGAAATACCAAAGAATAAATCATAAAAATTAGCCACGTAGACATGTAATTCACTCTCAACAAAATGGAGTGTCTGTTATTCTTAGGTATTACGCATACAGAGAAAGAAGGCAAATTCCCTGGCCTATGAGCACCCGGGACACTCTGTCACAGGTGGCCACTCCTTGGAAAGTGATCTGAAGCAACATGAAATGTGTTTCCCTCCAATGGCAAAGATATCATGGAAATAGCTGTCACTTAATTAAATGTTTATAAGGATATGTTCAAAGATCCAGAAATTAAAACACATTCTCTTTTGAGTAAGCTAGAATTCACCATAATTGGAAAAGTTTAATTCAGTTTCTTCTGATAATGATAGTATTCCCTGAAAAAAGCCATGTTCCCTTTGAATATGTTTACATAAAATATTAAAGCAATATTTAAAGTCTCTGATTTAAGGTCTGTGATTTGTATAGGTAAATACATTGTATTTTCTTCAAACACCAATAGTGCAATTCATATGACGAAACAGTAAGGATGATGAACTCTCTGATGCCTACCTTGAACTGTCAGAGTAGCTGATGCTTCGGCTTTTCCAACCATATTTTCTGCCACACAAGTGTATGAGCCCATGTCACCAGCCATCACCTTCCGGATCTTCAAAGTATGATCATCTCGGATTTCATATCTATAATATGACAGAAGAAAGCAAGGCTAGGCAGTTTTATGCTTGCAACATCCCGTTATTATACCTACAGCTAAATCACAGCTAAAAATCCCTGTAGAAAATTTAAACAAAGTATAAAATGTTGCATTCCTCCAAACTCGAGAGAGGAATGGCCCTTACTGTCACATGGAAATTGATTCATTTTCTAAAAGAAATTCTTGAATGAGGTTGCTATTTATATTTTATTTTCTCTAGCAACTGTGCCCACATTAAAATTAAATGTCAATGACCATTGGTAGGCCAGCCTTTAGCGGCTTTAGAGCTTTTAATTTTTTCAGTTCTAACAATGCCATGAAGTATCCCATATCATTTTGTATGTCGAGGGGACAGCTAAGGCATTGGGAGGGAGATGACATGGCCTTGATCCTCAGCTGGTTTACTGCGGAGTAGAAATCCACTCAGGAGTTAGTTTGCTCTCTTTGCCTCATCTTCCCTCCCTGGCACATGGGCTGTACACTTGAATCCTGTATTCAACTCCACGTGTCCTCCCTGAGTTACATGAACTCCACTGGTCTCTATGGTGACAGACCACACACACACATGTTGAATACCTATGGTACCTGTTCCCATGACATTACCCACTGTCTAATATTTAACTAACATTTACCCAGTATTTATTTCCAGTGAAATCTTACCTTCTTTTTCTACTCTCATTCCTTGGTTCTCCCTATCTAAAAAGTCATCCGATTCTTTGGTTTAGTCTAAGAAGTTTCTCTCCGCTCAGAAGCCCTGTCTTCATCCATCAGCCATGTCAAACAACTTAATCTCTTATCTAGACGACCACAACAATAGTCTCCCTGCTCCTGACCATACCCCATATCGGTGTAGCATGTACAGTGCTAACAAATTATTTTCTTCTGTAAAGCAACCCTGGAATGCTGACCTTTCACAGTTCAGCACTGTCATGTAATGGGTGCAAAAGGCCTTACAGTGTGAAGCTCTCGACCATTTAGGCTCAGCCTGGAACCTCCTCACTGCTAACTAAAGGCTCTATACTCTGTATGAACATCCTCAAATCCAGAGCTCAAAATCTGTGGTGTCTGTTCTTACACCTGTGCCTGTTATAGTGTCCCTTTTCTAGAGGATTCTGTTCTTCAAGACATGGATTTTCAAGCCGTTGGTTGCAGATGATGTTATCGTGTTCCTTTAAGAATTCTCTCCTAATATCCTCCCACCCCAGGGTTACACAAACCTACCTTCGTGTCCAGAAGGCTTGCTGGATAATCTCATTGTGTATCCACCCATATAAGTAATCTTTTATGGGTTCCTTGAGAGCAGGCTGTAATCCCAATACTTAGCAGGGACTAATGGCAAGCTTGCTGACTAAGTAAACACACAGAGGGCAGTCTATAGAACATACTAGAATGTGCTATAGCACTGACTCATCCAGCTCTGTCCTCATAAGATATCAAGAAACCTGATCTCTTCTTTCCTTCTTTGTGGGTACTATTGTGAAGAAAAGTCCAATTTTAATTGGCTTATAGTTCTGTCTTTAATACTGGGTCTTTCTGTTAGTGTGAACTGTATCTTGGCTGAACAGAAGAGAAATCTGCTTCAAGAATACGACACGTCCAAGCTAGGGATGTGAGAACATGGTTCTTACAAAAACTATGTAGAGAAAGTACGCACCCTCCTAATTGTAATGGCCTCCAATGCTCTACTTTAACCCCCACAATAGGACCTGCAGGTGCTCCTAAACTTATGATGAATGGACTGAGAATTGAAAACACCATAAATAAAAATTGCATTTCAAACAACTAACTCCCCCCACATCCCAGCTTCACAACACAGCGCATTGTAGATCACTGGAGGCCTCCTGGTCTGATTTCAGCAGCAGCAGGGGAAGTGGGGCTCCTGTGGTTGCCTGCCGGGCATTGAGCCTCACACCACATTCATAGGGCATGTCACTGTAGCACTAAAAAAGACCTGTATTCCAAGAATGGTTTAGACTATATTCACTTTCCTAATGTCAAGAAGTAAACATTATAACTCAGAATGGGGACTATGGAATGGATGGTCTGATGAGAACCAGAAATTCCAAGTTCATGAATCCATGGCTACATCTGAATTTGTACCTGGATTTCGGGAGCTCTCCATCATCTTTCCTCCAACGAACTGTAGGCACAGGGTCTCCTCGGGCCTCGCATTTAAACTCTGCACTGTCATCCACTGTGACGGCCAAATTACTGGGTCTCTTCACAAATGATGGTCTCTCTAAAATTAGAAAGTGTCTCAAGATGAAAGATGACCAAGCCGAAAACACCTTACGCTGTTCAGTAAGAAGGGATTTCTAATGTAAAACATTGTATTGCAAACTATTACTCACAGTTCCTTCCTTCTAGCAACTTCTTCCTAGGATACATCCTCTTATGCCCCTCCAACTCTCTCTCTCTCTGTCTCTCTCTCTGTTTCTCAATCTCTTTCTCTCTCTCTCTATTTATTTTGGTTTTTCCAGGTAGTGTCTCACTCTAGTTCACGCTGCTCTAGAATTCACTATATTTTCTCGGGGTGGCCTTGAACCCATGGCAATCCTCCTACCTCTGCCTCCTGAGTGCTTGGCTTAAAGGTGTGCACCACCACTTCCACCTCCACGCCCACTTTTCTTTTCATATCTTGAATCATTTAATCCCACACTTCTTTACTGATTACTCCGTCCCACCCTCCCTTTCCCTCCACCAAAAATACCCAGTTAACCAATATTTCTTTTCCCATTATGTAAAATGATATTTATATTGTAAATAAAAGATGAATATTTTTTCTCCTTGACATAAAGGTACATAGTTTAAGAGTATGTTTTACAGCAAGCAGATTAATTGAATGTATAAAATTGCACTCACCTAAGACCGTCAGCTCCGCTACCTCACTCTCGCGTTCCCCAACCATGTTGGTGCCCACACACACATACTTGCCAGCGTCGCTCTTACGGGTGTAGGTGATCATGAGCTTGCCTCCTCGGATCTTAAAAACAAAAGACAGTTGGACATAGGTATGATTAACATAGCTGTAACTTTTTCCAAGGTTGAGGTCTTCATAAATAAGCCCACTCTCTAAGCATAGAAATGAACATATAGTCACAGCAATTGGAAGGTGGGTACTATTTGAGGCATTTATACATTGTTACTTTGAACAGAATTAATTCCAAATGTGTACTATCAAAGAAAGACTTTTTTTTTTTCTTATCTACACTTCCGGTAGTTTTAACAGCTAAGTGTTAACTTATGCTTCACCTCAATACTTTCATGTCAGTTAAGTGAGAACCATGAGAATGTATGCATAAATTGATTAGTAAGTTGAAAAAAGAAATTATATATATATGACTATAGGAATACAATTACTATGTAAAGTATATCAGCTACAAGTGATTTAAACATGCAACATGCACATTCTAGTATAAAATGTGGAAACAGAAATTTCTCTGAGCTGCTTGTCATAAGTAGTTTTTTTTGGAAACTTAAGGGAATCAATAAATTACCTGATATGATACATTACAGTGCTCGCTTCAATATTTCCTTGCGTAAAAATTAATGATGAATGTAACAAATATCCAAAATAAAGAATGCATGGAAAATGAATATGACTTAGGTTGAGATGACCCTCTGTTGAATTTATTTCAGTTGAAATACATAAAAATAAAACAGGCCAAATATCAACAGAGAGGTTATAAACCCTAGGGCTTTACAATTTGATTTTTATTTCAGTATTTTTACTAACAACTAACTGATCAGATACTCTAAGGTCCACTATAAAAATCATCCAGCAATTTTTCTCTCTAATATTGCTCTGACCTTCAAATATATAATGCTTGCATATAATAACCACTGAAAGATATTTGACTACTACTACAGACAAAATGCAGTCTGTTATTCAATTTGATGCATCTCTTAAAGATTTATAAGTTACAAGATACAATAATTATAGTGTTAGTATCATATAGTCTTAAATTTTCAAAGAAAATTAATGCCACACTAAATAAAGCATCCAAAACTGTATATACATATGCATCATATTCCCACACATACAGTAAATGCTATATTTGTATATATTAGATTTCCTATACATATTTATATGTATATTCACAATTTTATTTAAGTAGGACCATATAACTTGCTTTGTAACATGCATTTTACACCAAAATAAGAAGTTTTTCACTTTAATTATTGAAGATATTCTATACAAGGATTCATATATTTTATACTATATGGCTTTATTTTATCAAATAATTCCTCTACTACTATACGTTAAATATTTTCAATCTTTTTTTTTAAAAAGCACTGAAAGTATCATCATTCATATGCGCACACACACATGCACGCACTCACACACTCATCTTAGAATGTCTCAATGGAGAATTCTTATATAAAATATAGAAACTGAACACAGTGGCTTAGACTTGTAGCTTCAAGTCTTGGGAGGCCAAGCAGGAGGACTGTCCTGAGTTTAATATCCACCTGGGTTACATAGTGAGTTGCAGAATGACACTTTATCTCAAACAAACAAAACAAAAATTCCAAAAACTGAAATGCAGACCACACTTTAAACAAATGGTTGCCAGTGCTAGACTTTATTTTTGTGAGTGTGTGTGTGTGTGTGTGTGTGTGTGTGTGTGTGTGTGTGTGTGAATGATGATGTTTGCAGAGGCCAGAGGTCAATGTATGCTTTCTTCCTAAACTTCTCTGCATCCTCTTTTCCTCTTTGAGGCAGGGTCTCTCACTGAATCTGGAGCTCACTAACAGCTAGACTCTCTAGCCAGCAAGCCTCAGGAAACCTACCATCTGCTTCCCAAAGCTAGGATGACTGTGACATCCCACCATGCTTGTGTTTTTACATGGGTGCTGGGAGCTGAACTCAGGCCCTTAGGCTTGTAGAGCAAACAATTAAACCACTGAGCCACCTCCCCAAACTCCATTTCTGTGACTTTGGGCAGCACACTGAGCTTCCCCAAATGCCAAGTCTAATCATGAGTGTTCTTACAGATTTAGAAAAGTAGTTCATCTGAGAAGTCATTACACAGTATTAGACAAAATTAATAGCAAACATGAGGAAACGAAAGGCTTTAAACATTCCCTCCGTTCTGAAAGTCACTCTGTGAGTGTATCTCATCTACAATGCATTAAAAGGCTTTCAGAATAATTTTAAAACATATTCAAGTATGTAGAAAAATGAGAGCCAAAGAATGGTAACATAGAAATACATTCCAACAGCCGAGAGTTATTTTTACAGTGTTGGTATAATCTAGTAATCATTTACAATTTCAAATACTTGGGAATGTTGAGTTTGAAATCAACTTGCTTCTACGTACACGGGACATCAATTAACATTATAAATGACAGCCCAATGGATGTTATTATGGTTAGAAAGAATTCATACAAACAGAGGGGGAATTTAGTTAACAAGAGGCAGGAAAGGAGATTCTCAGGCTGGAACCACTCCAATGGTGAGAGATGAATGTGAGGGACGTATTTGAGAAGCAGCAAAAGCCAGTGGGCTATGACATCCTAAAAAGAGTAGACAGAGACTCCTCAGAGCACAAAAGTAAAGCAGATGTAAAACTCACCCACCATGGCTCGAGGAACTTTGCAGAAAGGGGTCAGAAAGATTGTGAGAGCCATGGTGGGGTAGAATATCCAGGGACATTGACCCCCTCAACAACAACAGTACAAGATAACTCACTGCTGCTTGTCTAATTCATAACCTTCATGTCCATGGACCATTCCAGCCCTCAGTGGGTGGGGGCACGGAGGAGGGAAATGGGGGTGCCAACACAAGACTTGCTCATACAGTGTTTCTAACTATTAACAAAGAATAACAATCTTTAAAAGAGTGTATAGTACACGCCTTGGAGATACAGAACCAATGACAGGAACTCAGGGCTATTTTCTGTATTCTTTGAAAGTAAATGCTAATAAATTATTGACAAGGAAGGTTTTCTGATGAATGAGGCATCCTGAGAAGCATTCTTCATTAGTAGCACAGTAGAACTGAAAATATTTATTTGTTTAGGTTATTCGTGCATGCACAATCTCTATATTGATGCCAAGGAATCAAGACTGATGAAAGTGTAAGAAGAATGTTAAACTTAACAAAATAATTTTAATTACTTTTTTCCTTTCAATAATAGAGACATTGATGAACAAGAGAAAATAAAGTCAAGTAAACAAGAAAATAATGTCGAAGGCACACCTTTGTTTATCCATCAGGAGTATATACTGTCATTCCCTAGGAAAGAATCAAACTTCAAATAAAAACATGCCCCAAATTCAACAAATTTTAGAAAGAGTTCCAGGTCAGATGCACAAAAATCAAAAGTAAGTGAACTCTGGCCTTGGTATAAGAGGATTAAGGATGTAGCCAAAGGATTACAGCCTCTGCCCCTCTCAAGTAAGGATCCTGACAATATTATCTCCAGGAATGTAATGAGGAGGACAAGGGATAAATTATTATAAAATGCCTAGAAAAAAATGGCTGTATAATATAATTATATATTACACTTGGTTTATAGAAAGCATCTTGAATATTTGTTAGATCAAAGCTACAAGCTTTTCATTATAATTAATTACTAATACATCTTCTTTTGATTCTATCAAAAAGTTAAAAAAGAAAACTGAAAATCGGTTGTGATGGCATTAACACTGTAAAGCCATAGAAGGAAGGAATTCTTATGCTTTTGTTAAGATTATTTCTTCTCAAACAATAATTGTTCATTGGGGCAGTCACCCTTCTCTCTCCCTGGGGACATCAGCAGTGTTCGGAGACAGACTTGTTGTCAGAACAGAAGCAGGGGCATGTCACTGTTATCTCCTGGTCACAGGTCAGAGATGTTGCTAACACTTCTTCACATCAAAGAATTAATCTAATTAAAATGTCGATGTCAAATGCTGAAGTTGAAAATCTATGTTCTAAAGTCATAGCTCTAGACAAAGCATAAACGGTGGATTAAGATGAGGGGAGGAAAGAAGATTTAAAAGTTGATGGCATAAGAACTATTTGTTCTATTTGGGGAAAAAAATACTGAGACCTCGCAGATGGTTATAAACACCTCTCCAACAGAAAACTATCAGTCACCATCACCAGGACTCCAACCAGAAAATCTCTAATCAGTGCATTAATTTCACTATAAATAATTCCTTTTATGCTCACTCACTGGTAGCAATGGGCAAGTTTCAAAAAAGAGACATGTGCCAAGGAAAACTACCTCTCAGAGTTGACAGAGACAGAAATTCACACAGTAAAGAAACAAACAACAGGATGGAGAGATGGCTTAGAGGTTAAGGCAATTGCTTACAAAGCTGAAGGCCCAGTGTTCGATACCCCAGTAGAAACACTAAAGCCAGATGCACAAAGTGGGGCATGTGTCCGGAGTTCTTTGCAGTGGCTGGTGGCCCTGATGCACCCATTCTCTCTCTCTCTCTTTCTCTCTCTCTCTCATCTCTCTCTGTCTTTTTCTCTCTCACTCTCTCTCAAATAAGTAAATATATAAATAAATAATAAATATTTAAAAAGAAACAACAATGTAGGGTGAATAAAAATGAATGGAAGAGAAAAAAAGCCTTCAATTTTCCTCAGGTCAAATTCATTTGGTCATTCCAGCAATGGGACCCTGAAATGTACTAACTAGGCTCCAGCCACAATCTGCCTTCTGTGACTGGGAATGTGAAGGACAGCCAGGCCTGTTCTTACCAATAACCAACAGAATAGAAGGTACGTGGAGAATTCTAGATTGCTTATGATCAGCATTTTATGTTGTCATAAAAATGCTGATTGCCAATTTAGGTTGTTATACGTGAAAAACCATGGTACCTCTTTCTAAACCAAAATATGGCATTTTCTCTCTCTAACACAGAGAGAAAATATGTCTAACACCCACAAAACACTAAAAGTGTGAAAACAGCACTATTGAAAACAAGCTAAGAATGTTTCTTGGCAGGTTTCTGGATTTGACAGCTACATTGTAAACCTATCAAAAACTAGTTTGTATAAGGAACAGACACAGCGTTGGAGAGTGAAGTGCAGCACAGTTATCACAATGACCATAATCCTGGGAGTGGAGATGCAAAGCTCGCTGAACTTTCAGACAATATGCTGGCATCCGGCCTATGTCAAAAATGCCAGGCAGCCTCATTACATATACCTTACCAGCCTGCAGGGGTAACCACATTAGACCTTGTATTTCCATAAGCCCTAGACAGTGCTTAAAGGGGGGCCCTCAGCTATGTACACACTTGATGAAAGCAAAACAGAAAAAGGTCCCAGTGCTATTGATCCTTCTGAGGAAGGAGACAGGGGGAGGGGAAGAGAAGAAGGAGGTGTGAAAGATTTGAAAGTGTCAAATATCTTTAAACTTGGTATTTTTCTGTAGACCGTCTCCAGTCTTAAAAAATGCTTTAGAGATATTACATATTTTAAGATGTGAATATCCTCAGTGGAGTTGATGCATAGGATTTTTATATACTAGGAATTTTCCCTATGAGAAACTAGACATGCTCGTGTTCCTTTGGAGGTAAGAGTCCTCTCCAACTCTCTAGGCACTGAAAGATTATGGCAGAGCTGGAGGAAATGTTTTTGTTTAAGTCTGTTACACTACTATTTATGAAGTAAAACCATGGAAAACATCACGTAGAACAGTTAGGAAGGGGAAGGGGATTGTGCAGAGGGCAAACAGGACAAGAGGTTGTGGGGATTACTATGATCAAAATACATTAAAACACATATATGAAAAATAATAAAGAAACCTATTATGATATATAATAAATATATACTAATTAAAAACTTCATGAAAAAGAGACCCTCGGATAAAACATAAAGATTTTCCACCCAGGTGAGAATAGTTTTATAGCTTCTGATTAACACAAAAAATTAACTATCATCAATACTCTTATTTTCAGAAAAGAGAAATTAATTACTTGCACACTTGGGAGCATGCTTCTTTTAAAAAAAGGGGGGTGGTTGCGTGATATTAAATAAGTGTTTGGGTCTGGTTATTCTACTCAGTAGACAGCTTTCTCTGCAATCAGTGCTCACAATCAGAAATAAAGATGAACTTCCAATGAACTCCTTGGTATGCCTTCCTTTTCTCCCCTAAAGCAAATCAGATGATTTGCAGTATCTGTTACAGAGGAATTTTTTTCGGGCATCACCTCCTCAATGTGATCCATACACCTCTAGGTTAGCCTCTACACCGACTGGGGCTCATTAACTAGTTCAGCTGCATGAAATCTTTTCTGCTTTTAATTACATTAACTTAATGTGACTTGAATTCACCAGACCAAAAATAAAACCGCTAATTATATTAAAGACTTCAAAGACAATTCCAAATTGCTAACCCCCAAACTGTCTCATAATTTATCTCATTTTCCTTAATAGAATTTGTATTCAAAACCCTGTGTTCTTTAGAAATACTATTTAACACATATATTGGAACAACAGATTCATAGAATACTGATTTCAAATGCTAAAAGAGAAAGATACTTAAAATAGTCCCTACAAGACAAGACACACATAGGCGTCATTATGTCAAGTGGAAATTATATCGTACTTCAGTACAGTTTCTGCAAGAGCAGAGGCTTGGAAATCTTTGTTCGTAGTCAAGCCTTGAAAAGTGTGATTAACACATAAATGTTTTTTAATGTGCCTAGGCTTAGAAATTTTATTATTGTTGTTACTACTATTATTATTTTGGAAAACCCCTGTTTCCTTTTCATAGAATCATTTCCATGCTCTTTGGCAGAGTGATTGAAATGGGAAGTTTAGAATTATAGTGTTAGTCTTCAATAATTCCCCACTAATTCTCTTTGGGTGGGCCATCTCTTCATACCAACGCTGTCACTTCTGCCTGAATCGCTGACCCACAGGCTAGATGGCAAGCTGTTGTGAAGTAAAGTGCCTGCTGGAGCCCCTTAGTGACAATGACATGTAGGTACTCCAGATGGCCAGTCATAGCCCTGGACATTCTCCTTGGTGAAATAAACTCTCAGATGATGCTGGATGGTCCCCTAGGAAATCTTTCAAGAGAAACATACAAGGTAGAGTCACAATAACAGCTTTTATTTCCTTATGGTGTGGCCCAAATTCAACCATAGTAACAATCCTATCTATATCTATATCTCTATATATTTATATAGATATATATTTATATATAGATATATAAAATAAACTTTGTTTGAACGTGGAGAACAGGAAAGGAGGAAATGGTATAATACCTTTCATTACTATAAGGGTTAACAATAGTGTGTTTAAAGCTAGCCTGGTCTATATAGTGAGATCATTCCAGGTCAGCCTGGGCTACATAGGCAGATCCTATCATATATATATATATATATATATATATATATATATATATATATATATATATATATATAATGATAATGGTTTGTTGCATTTTAATTTAAGCAAAAACACCGATGTTAGCATAATTCTATTGCACAAATGTCAAGGGGTTTGGGTAAATAATCCACCATGTCTCAGTAATCTAAAACATTATAATCAAGTAGAAGATAATTTAGGTAACCCATATTTAATGGAATATCAAAGAAAGTACACTATTTCTTTGGGGAATCTTCTTACTATATCCCCAGTTGGGGAGTAAAATAGGATCAGTTCTGATAGGACACCGAGGGCTGGATAGAGGGCCCTGCAGATAAGGCACTCAAGAGGAGTATCTGAGTTCTTCCCCGGAACCCATGCAAAAGGCTGTGGAACCCCAGCAGGCTGATGCTGATGGTGAGATGAGCAGAGACCAGAGAATTTCATGGAAGTTCAAGGCAAACCCAGAAAAGAACAGCAGCAGAGTGAGAATCCCAAGTACAAAACCCTGTCTCAACTGGGGTGGACTGACTAATCTGGAAATTGTCCTCTAACCTCCACAGGCATGCACATACACACACACACAAAAAAAAAATTAAAGCCAAATGATTTTTTGTACATAATTTAATATCCTAAGTAGGATTTTGTTCCTTGCGACCTAAATGTTAATGCCAATATTAGAAAATTCAAATTATCAAACATTTCCGCAATAAAAAATCATTGATATAAAAGTAGCACTCTCTAGTTACCAGCATTTCTTTTAAGCATAAGAACAAATTCAAGAATTTGTGCAAATAGTATCTCTTATTTGTGCAAATGCTATCACACAAAATATCACTGGAAATCATATCATTTGCTGAGCCCATGACAAAATGATTTTATATGTGTCAAAGCACAAGTGCTTTAGATTAATATAAATAATAAACCAAGGTCAGCGGAATCATTGTTCCCCCTAATTAGCAAAGTTTATTAAAAGTTAATGTCCTCTTCCTATTTCCATGAAACCATTGACAATTCATTTTCTTCAATATTTCATTTCTCCCTGTCCTTAGCTATTTCTGGTTCATAACTGGGAATGAGTGAAGGACTGTGAGAGGAAGATGGGGTCCGGAAGGTCTTCACTGAAGTCTCCTGATCAGAGACATTTTATGCTCTCTCTACTAAGCCTATTACGTAAAGTTGCTGTGTTCTCATGATCAGTCACTAAGAGAGCAGTAGCACCTATAAACGGTTCAAAATAAGATAAAAAATAATAAGGCAATGATAATATTGGCCAGGTTTTCTTTCACAAAATTTAAACTTGGCCTATTTCATTCCCACCATACAAAATATTCAAGTTGTTATTAAGGACTTATCTTTTAGTCAGTTTTTAAAGCAAAATCTAATATTCTCACAGACTATTTAAAATGTAAATAATACCTCTTGAAACTAGGTGTGTATGTGTGTGTGCGTGTGTGTGCACACATGCACAATTTATGTAACTAAAGAAGGTCAGAAAAAAGCTGATGCCCTATAAAGAAAAGAAAATAATGACAAGTTGAAAATCATTTTTGTGTGTGTTGACATAAACAGCAGTGACGCACACATGTGTACACACACACACACACACACACACACACACACACACGAACATAACATATTCTCAACTTTCCAATTGTTCTCCTAAGAGTAGACTTGAGGGGAAAAGTAGACGATCAGGACCTTTTATATTGGAGTCCTGGATTTCCTGGGATCTGAACATCCAAGAGCCCATGATGCAATTTCATTGGCTTGCTGGTACAGTTTTCAATGCCGTTTGAGACCCAACATGAATTGAGCCAGGAGTTTTAAACACACTTCATCATGGAAAACAAGCAATTCACTTACTTCCTTAAAAAGAACAAAATATCATAACAAACACATGCAGTCAAGGTTGAGTAAGCCAGAGACTTGTAGATTCATAAATTTATTTTACAAAAATGTATGTATAGCTTGTAAACACAAAATTCAATAAAATCATTGAATAGTGTTAAACTAGGGTTCTATAAAAGGATGATAGTGTGTAGTAGTTACAAGGTGAAGTAAAGCCTCATACACCATCTAGGGTATTTTCTTCCCTATCATCACAGGAGTGTAAGAGGAGCTAAGTTTATTAACCAGAAGGCTGAGCTATTCAGACCAAGAGCAGGGCTTCATCTGGCTTTACCCACATAAAGCCAGATGCATGAAGTGATCCATGCATCTAAGGTTCATTTGCAGTGGCTAGAGGCCCTGGATCACCCATTCTCTCTCTCTCTCTCTCTCTCTCTCTCTCTCTCTCTCTCTCTCTCTCTCTCTCTCTCTCTGTAAGTAAGTAACATATTTTTTAAAAAGTTAAATAACTCATATATCCCTCAACACTACACATGTTCAAATAAATAAAAAATACACCTATGTATTTTCTAAAGGGTCAACACATGCTCACTACTTGACCAATTCAGGGGAAACAAATATAATCTTGGAAAAGAAAAGTTTGAACTACAGCTGAAACTTCAGCAGTAAATACACACACATCTCTCATGTTTCCCTGAAAACTAGTGACTAACTCATGGATATACAACTGATCAGGGACGGGGAGGGGGGGATTGGGGAATTCGGGATAACAACGCATGGTTTGCCCACTAAATAATGTAACTCATTATGGACAATAAATATATATTTAAAAAAAAAGTAAAATTAAGTGTTCTCTGCCTATGTCTATTTCTATAGTGTACTATGCAATAGAATTTTTAAAATATACTTATTTTAAAACTACTTCAAAGTCACTGGGAGTTTTATAAGACATTTTTACCATCATAAATGGATCCATTCTACTGCTAAGACAAAAACTGAAGAGACACAGGTTACTTTGGATCGCTCCCAACGTGTCTCAGTTTTGTTGCTGGAACTTGGAGCTAAAAGTCAGAATTTTGTGAATCTTGGGTGGTATTCATGCCCCATGCTGAAAACAAATCAAAACAAAAACTTGTAGGAGTTCGAAACTATGAGCTTATGAGATTGGAAAGGGTCTCTGGAGACTATTGCCAATTAACGTGAAGATTAAGGAGCAAAATAGTCATTGGGAAAACTTTGATCTACCATTTCTTGCTTTCCTTCTAAATAAACATTTAGGTCCACTATGACAAGGACTTTGTCATAACTTTAGTATTGAAAATGCACAGCACCTACACAGAAAACAATTGTCGGCCTTTTTTCATAGAGGTTGGATATACAGAATTGTTAGTATTTTAGTTATCATCTCCCCAGAAAATGCATACAATATTAGAGTTCAGGTTAAGTACACTATTTTATACTGTTGCTGTTCTCTGACGTTTGCATGGGCATTTTTACTAAATGAACAATAGCAAAACTACATCTGAAAAATATATGAACTAGGTGCAAAATGCCATCGATGGGTTTCACTGGTACATGAAAAATGAGCCGGGGGGCCAGGTTAATTAATGTACTCATGAGTTCAAATGAAAATGTGAATGACTCCTACTTCAGTGACAGATCCATGATGGCCCAATGCCTGCCATACACATGTTGTCATTGCTTGCGGTGTCTTTAATGTTATGACATTCTTCCAGGAAAGATAGATTTTACTATTTTTTAAACATATTTCATTTATTTCAAAGACAAGAGAGATATAGAGAGAATGGGCACATCAGGGCTTGTAGACACTGCAAATGAACTCCAGATGCATGCAGCACTTTGTGCATCTGGCTTTACGTGGTTACTGGGGAATCCAGCTCCGGTCCTTTGGCTCTATAGGCAAAGAGCCTTAACCACTGAGCAATCTCTCCAGCCCTGTTTTGCTATTTTGGGAAGAGGCAACGATGCTTCCAAAAATATCAGAAGTAGGCTCCAGGTCATTTCGTAAGTATACAGGAGTCCTTTCTGCTTATACACAAGTCAATATTCTCTACAGGACATTCTTGTGGATAGAGAAGGGGCTCTTGGGTTTTCTTTGCTTCCCAACTATAAATAAGCAAAGGCCAGACAAACAAATAATGTAACCCATGCCCCCCTCCCTTTCCTGGAGGTATTTCAGATTCAGGGTCCTCTTTCTAGTGCAGTCTAGATTGAAGCCTGCCTGACCTGGGGAGTTTACTTGAAATGCCCTCAATGTACCTACTGAAAAAATTTACCATCTGAAAAATGTGTGCATGTTAACACTCCACACATTTATGTGTTATCTGTTGGAGATATGGCGTTAGGTAAATATTCCACATTCACGTAACTGGAATTCCTGTCCCCTCATGAACATGAGTTTATTGTTATACAATGTTTAAACAGTGTATTTATAGGCTTCCCAAACAAAGATGTGGAAATCTGACATGATCTCATACAAGCATGGTGACATGTCCACGTGAGAGAAGAGAGACACCATGAATGTTGAAAGGCAACGGGACTGATAATGGATTCTTTACTAAATTACACTTGATCCACTCAAGGAGACAAATTTCCATTATTTTCAACCAGTTTTGAATAGATTGAGTTCAATTGCTCTTGAAATTTTCCCATACAAATGAAGACCTTTAGGGCGAGCCTGTTTCTAATGTGATAGGTCCTTAAAGCTCAGAGATCACCTAGATGTTGAAGAATTAAGAAGACAAAACCTACGCCATCTGGTAGCAATCTTGCTAATGCACACCAGATTATTTTACAAGTGTGTGATTTATCATATTATCAAATGCTTTGGTTTTTAAGGAGATAAAAACTGAAGTGGTCAGATGTTACCAATAGCTGTTTGGTTCAAGCAACTAGCCTTTAAACAAAGAAAAATGCAGAATCAGCATGAGATGAGAGACCTGAGCCCCAGCAAAAAGGTGAGATTATTCTTTGATTATTCTTTAAATAAAACGGTATGGACAGGATGGAGAAATGAAGTTAAACTTGGCCACTTACAAATAATGACAAGGAAATCCCAGGTTCCTTTAAAAGTTCAAATTAAACATGATTTAGACCTTAAGGGCTTAAACTGTTTCTTTGATTTTTTTTTTTTTTTTTTTTTGCAGTTTGGTCCCTGTTTTAAGCAAAGAATGTCTGGTATAATCAAAAGTACTCTCGAATGTACTACTTAAAAAAAACAGATTACAATTCATTTTGCTTTCAGTAAACAGAAAGAAATAAAATGCTGTCTAGCCATCTCGAGCAATTATAAGCAATTAGAGAAGCAACTTTTTAAAACAAAGGATATGCCAAAAAACCTAGATCTATCAATATACTTTCCTATTTAATAATTAGATTGATAAGCAATGCTTTAAGATGAATTTTAAGCTATATTTTAGAGAACTGTCTCATTTACCATTAATAGAACACTGAAAATAAAATAAACCAGTTAGAACACCATCCTGGAACCCACAAAAGGTTGTGCCTTTCATTTGGCAAGTGACTTTAACCTATAATTAAACAAAGTGCTCCCAGACAGTAGTAAAATTCCACTAGCCCATGGCAATTTGGAGAAATTTAATGGCCCGATCAGATATATCAAAGCACTTAGAACTGAAAGAACTCAGCCGCTTGAGTAAGCATATATGGTAAGCAAGAAAATAAAAAATAAAAATAAAAATGCACACTGCAATAGCATTTGCTTGTCTGCTTTCTCTGTTAAGACAGTAAACTAATTCCAGCTTCTCATTGTAGGAGTTGTCAATGGGCCATGTGTGTTCAATTTTTCAGAGTCATAATACTTCTGCTTAGTGTACACTATTGAGAATTACTTTGCATCATGAAATCCAGCTCTTTGGGGGTGATTAGTAGAACTTGTGAGCACTTCCTCTCTTCCGGAGGCTGGTGGAGGATAGTCAGCACACACACACACACACACACACACACACACACACACACACACACACACAGAAGGTTTTGGCACAGTGATTTGGAAAGGGGCAGAATTCCATCCCATGACTCAGAGGCAGATCTGCTAGAAAGCCCTCCATCTTGTCTAATGTTACTCCCACTCAAACCAACATTTGGGTGGGCCTAGCTTTTTGAAAAAAAAATTTCCAATCTTGTATTGAGGAAACGTATTTGAAAATTAAAAACAGAAAAATCAGAAGAGCTGAACAGTCTCAAGGGGTTTAACAGACAAAATGCAATAAGCAAAGCAGAATAAGCTATCACTGTGATGGAACACTCAAACTGAATCCACAGACTTTTCTTGTTTTCGTAAAGACCTTATTTCACATAGCAGTACAAAGCATGAAAAATATATACCATTTCCCAAAGGACTAAAGCGTATTTGTTACCCTAGAAAATTTATCATCTGGCAACCTTTGGGCTCTGCTACTGTCACTCTACAGCCTTCATCTCTATGGTTCTTGGGTCTGTTTATGTCAATTTATGGGGACTTGATAAGGAATGTCAACTTGCTCCCTTAAAAGAAGATTTAGACCAAAAAGGAAAACCATGTTGCAGGTATTGAATCTTCCAAGGTTAGCAAGGCATAAGTATGCTATATACTTTATACATTGGTCAAATGTATGCCTGTAAATAACTTTTTACAAAGTGTTGGGCCTCTAGTCTACTGAATATCTTTGTCTCCAGAGCTGTTATAATTTCTGAAATTAAGTATGTCTGGCCCCTCACCTCTCACAAGTGATTAGTATCAGCGCAGAATGAGTAGTAGTGTTATAATGAGGCTGTCATCCATCATCTTGTCCTTCTTTTATTCTTTCCTTTCTTTGATGTTTTCAGTTCTGTATATCAAATCTTGGGTTACACACATCTTCGACAAGCACTCCCCCAATGAACTGGACTATGGGCTGGTGGAGACGGCTAGGTTTTGATTTTCACAATGACAAATAAGCCAGGAGGATTCTCTCTGTTGAGTATTCTAAATATTGAGAGCTCCCACCACAAGAGAGACATAACATGCCTCCAGCAACCTAGACAAGCAATGCAAACATCATGACTTGCACTGGATTTTAATAAGAATCTGTGGTCAGTTTTCTTTTACAGAAAAAGAAATTAAGTGTGGACATTTCGTGTGGGGTTATGTAGATGCTCCTCTGAAGAATTTAGCTCTACATTGTGATGTGATAACAAGAAAATTAGAATAAAGAGGGCTGGGGATGGAGAGGGCAGACTATTACAGAGAGGTAAAATAGTATATTCAAAACCTCTCACAGACTGGTACCCAACTTTTTATTAATATTATTTATTAATATTTCTAATTTATTAATTTTCATTTTTGTGTGTATATGGTGAGTGCATGACCATATGTGTGTTTGTGAAGGATACACATATATAAGTGTGCATATGCATGTGTCTGCACGTGTTTGTGGAAGACAGAGGTTGGTGTCTACATTCTTTTTTGGGACAGGTTCTCTCACTGTACCTGAACTTCACCACAGGGGATAGACTTGGGACCCAGAAAGCCCCAAGAAGTCTCTGTCTTTGCCTCCCCATTTCAGGGTTTATAGGTAATTGACCAGGAGCTTTCGTGTACATTTCTGGGATCTGAGCTCGAGTCTCACACTTGCATAGCAAGAACTTTATTTACTGAACCAGCTGCATAACCCATCCTAGTACCCAACTTTTAAGTCAGATCTAACATGTGATTCAAGATACAGCAATCATCAAATGCTAATCAGAATTGTATTGACCCTTGTTGAGCCACATGCTAGAACTGAAATACCTTGGTATATTCTAATCCTGTCAAAGAGGGATTTGACTTCACAAGCAGACCTAGAATGCTTGGCTTTGCTTTTTCTAGTTTCAGTTTCCAAACACCGTGGATCTATGTGGAATCATTTGAACAGAATTATAAGTTTGTGAAAGACTCAGCCTGTTCCCAAGGAAGATAAGCCGGCCTTTCTCAACCAGTTTCTCCCCTGAACCACAGCGTTTCTCAACTCCCCTAAGGATGATCATCACTAAGAGTGTTCTGGATGAACGAGGAAAATAGGTGACTCAGTGGACGCCTTAGGGTGTTGAGACTTTTTTCCCTGTGAAATTTGCAGCTGACAAGTGCATTTCACAATGAAGGTGTACCCAGAACTGAAATCAGTTTCCTAATTTTAGTGTTAGTCTTAATACTGCCTTATAATGCTCACCTCAGCTAAATACTCAAAGAATTCTAAGGAAACTGAAGATATAGTTGTGAGTCAGATACCACCAATACAAATATGTGCAAAGGGCTTTTTTTTTGAAAAAAAAAGATATTTATATGAACTTCTAGGATATTTGGGAAATGGTTATAACTATCAAGATACATACAAACTCTGATTTTCATTTTCTGAAAAATTTGACAACTAACTATATTGCGAATCCAGAGATTCACTAGCACAGAACAGCCATACTCTTAACTCTCCAGAATACTCTAGAGTGTATACATGCTGCTGTTGATAATAGAACGTACTTTCTCACCACATAGTCATGACATAGTGAAATAATAAGACATTATTATGCAATTCATTTGACAGCTTCAGACAATGAAATTTATGCAGATCAAATATCGTAAGTACAAATGTGTTGCAACCTTAAATGATCATTAGGTTTCACAATACCCATGAGTATGTTTTATTGTACTGGGATCTAGTTTTTAATTCTTAACTTTGATAATTAAGCAGTAAAATTGGACACAGATTATTAGTTCAATTGTCCAATTCCTATTATTGCTACAATAAAATTATATTACTTTAAATTGTATGTAAATCATGTATAAAAAGTAACTTTTTTTGAAAATAAAATTTTAATTCTGTAGCCCCTTCATAGCTTCTATATGAGTAACTTTATATCTTCAGAGAAGAGAAAAAATAGGAAAGCTAAATCGATAAGATCAACTTAGTAGTGATAATTCTTGTGCATTTTTCCCTTTAATAATCTGTTTGACAAATGGATTACTTAATTTTTATCATCATGCATCATGTACTTTTTAAAATTTTATCGTAAAGGTAACTTTTTTTTAAATATTTTATTTATTTATTTGAGAGAGAGAGAGAGAGAGAGAGAGAGAGAGAGAGAGAGAATATGAGCGCACCAGGGCCTCCAAGCCACTGCAAATGAACTCCAGACACATGCGCCCTCTTGTGCATCTGGCTGTATATGGGCACTGGGGAATGGAACTCTGGTCCTTCTGCATTGCAGGCAAACACCTTAGCAGCTAAGCCATCTCTTCAGCCCAAGGTAACTTTTAAAAAGAAATAAATTGTGTAATATGCAAGGACGCTGCATAAGATGGACAGGAAAATGTCTATTGCTCATTCAGCACCACAGCTTCCCATGGCCTTTATACAACAGAACTACACATTTATTTTACAGGAACACAAATTCATCTTTTATGGAAGAATGGCTCTATAACATCAGCTGTGTTAAGAACAATGCTTTTTTTTTTTTCCTAGAGAAGAGGTTGGGGGAAAGGAAGCAATGGACATTGAACAATGAAAGAACTTGGAAGCCTGAGCGAAAGCCCTTGTGGAAGGCTGGGAGGAGGAGCAGATGGTTTAGGAAGGAGACCTGTGGGAATTGGGAAGAAAGGAAGCAATTGGCAATGAGTGGGCTGGATGCCAAATTTGTGAAGGATCCGGAGGAGGACCTTGGGGATTTGGATGGGATGTGAGTCAGCTGCTTTTCACCAAAATATCACACCAACCAGGGAAATCAAAGAAACCAGTAAAGAAATCCAGGATGCAGGAAAAGACTGGAGAAGTTATGACTTACTCCACCTAAGCAATCCTGGGCCTTGAAATTGAGAAGGGGAAGTGCTTACTAATTGCTTGAATGCATAACTGAATTTTCTCCTAACTTCATTACTGATGTTCAAATCTGAAGTTTGCTTTTGAGAGAAATAAGATAAATACAATAATAGTGATAAAACCCTCCTTATCCTGCAGAGGTGTGATTTGTCCACAAAGTAAATCACTCGTGAAACAGTTCACTTGAAGTAATTAACAGTGGGGTGATTTGTTTCCCCATCTTCACGACTTTCCTTAGACCATGGTTTTCATTGTTAATATGATAATAATACCAGTATGGTTCATGGTAAGTTTGTGACATGCTACCTTGGGGAAACATGGAGAATAAAAGTACAACTTATCTCAGAGAAAAGCAAAAGTTATTAATAATTGTATGTCACAGTTTCAGAGTAATTGACAGGTTCAAACATTTAAAAACTATGGTTTCAATTTATGGTTTTTATATAATGAAATGAAAGTTTCAGAATAAATGACAAAGACCATTTTGAAAAAAATATTCAGCAACATAATGAGTATTTCTGTTGATTTGATTTTCTTGCTCTCTTTCTTCCTACTTTCTTTTTTCTTTTTTCTTGTTTGTTTTTTGTTTTTTGTTTTTTTGAAGTAGGCTCTTGCTCTGTCCCTTGCTGATCTGGAACAGTCTATAGTCCCAGGCTGAACTCCACCATGATTGTCCTACCTCTGTCTACAGAGTGCTGTAATTAAAGGTGTGGACCACCACACCTGGCTATATTCAGTACTTTTGACAGTATTATGGTCAATATACAAAGTGCTTAGAAAAGGGCCTGGCTCCTTGTAACTACTATATTAAACTTTTATTATCATATCTTCATCTTCTTCCCCTATAAACTGAATTGGGAGATAACTTTCCCAAATGGAAAGAAAACAGTTTATTTTTGTGTGCTCAAGCAGATGAAATTAGACAATAGAAACAATTTAATATTTAGCAGGCTACTATTATAATAATATTACTATACCTAAAAAATTAAACATTTGTTTGCAGATTTTTCAGATAAAATAGTAGAAGTGTTGTCTTTTTCATTTTCATGACACACTTAAGAAGGACTGAATGCAATGCTTTAAATGCTAACTTGTAACAATCAAGAGAATTTATTTCATATTTAGAGAGAGCTAGGCCTACTGATGTATTATTGATTATTACTGTAAATATCTATCTCATAATTTTAAAAAGGGTGTAATTCCTAGCTGGTAATGATCAGATCTCTCTATAAATACACAACTATCATTTTGTTTGGTTGATGTCACAATCAACCATAGACCGCTGTGACCAAGGACCTAAGTGGGATTGGTTCCAGGACCAACTATAGAGACCCAATGGTTTGAGAGCCAAACTCCTTATACAAAATCATTAAACACGCGTACATAACCCATTTTGTTGTTTGACAAAAATGACAAGAAAAAGTATGTACCTTCTCATTACAGATGCAAATTTGTTTCTGATGACGCAGGATTATGCTTGCACCTATAGATGTAGGACCTACAGGAACAGAGGATGGACTGCAATGTCTCCTGTTTTATTAGTGATCATATTGGTTCTATTGGATGCCTTTATATTTTAATTAGAACACATATTTTCTTATAAAACTCAAGTCAACAAGACTTTATTTAATTAAAGCTATCTCCATGGCTCCAAGAAAATTTTCTCTTCTTTCTTTCCCTCTTTCTTTCTTTCTTTCTTTCTTTCTTTCTTTCTTTCTTTCTTTCTTTCTTTCTTTCTTTCTTTCTAATTTCTTTCTTTCTTCCTTCCTTTCTTCCTTTCTTTTTTCTCTTTCTTTCTTTCTTTCTTTCTTTCTTTCTTTCTTTCTTTCTTTCTTTCTCTCTCTCTCTCTCACTCTCTCTTGAAAAAATTTCTTTCCATCTCTGTGCTTGGGATTCTTGTTGTAGTGACAGACAGGATTGAGATTCAGTAGATATCATAGGTAAATGAGGCCTGGGACTCTGTGACATTGTGTGGATCCCTCCCCACTTGCCAAAAATAAAATTTTTTAAAAATGCGCAAATTTATAACAAACTTTTCCTTTCACTAACATAATGCCAAAATCATGGCAGTTGATAAATCATATTGAGTACCAAGTAAACAACATTTTTTACACTATTTTGGCATAACTATCTTTTTCCTCTCTTTACTATTAACTCTTCCCCTATTCAGATATCCAAATTTATATTGTGGTTTTTCTTATATCTGTTTCAGACCTACAGGTCAGCTGTCCTTGTATGTGTTTCTATAGGTAGCCGCCTGAATGAAATGTTAAGGTCTTCAAATAATCTAGGAAAGGATTTATGATGCCTACTTTGAACGTAACTCTTTAATGCCACAGTAGTTTTTGCATGTGCATTTGTGTGTGGTGTGTGTGTATGTGTTTGTATATGTGAGTGAGCATGAGCATGTTGTAGATTCCTATGTTCTTGTGTGCATGGAGGGGCATCCGATGTCTTCCTCAGTTGCTCCCCACCTTATTGACTGAGACAGGGTGTCTCTTGTGAATCCAGAGTTAAGCAGTTTGGCTCCGGGTATTCTCTGCCTCACGAGTGCTGGGATTACAGGCCAGACACTGTGCCCACTTGGTATTTCTGTGGGTGTTGGGGGTTCAATCTCAGATGTTTATACTTGCACCCCAAGTTCAATAATTACTGAGCCATTTTCCTTCTCCTGATTTTTAGATTTTAAAAACTAAATATCACACTATTATTTTAATAGCTGACATTAGTTTTTATTTCTCTCTTATACCCTTACAATGTATTTTGATTTTACATACAATAATTCTAAAATGTAATGAAATATAAGTAGATCACTTTTTATTGGTTTACTTTTTAACAGTGATTCCTCATAAAAGAAAGGCTGCAGCCATGTGGTTCATCTCTATGAAAATAAGAATCACTGGTTATAGTGATGGTTATGACTAAGCCCCAAAGACAAGAAGTCAATTTTACCCATCCTGACAGTTAAACTACACCCATTTCTAACACTTTAAGTACTTGTGTCTAGAAAAAAAAAAAGAATACCAGCATCATTGGAGTCTGCTTTTCTTCTGAGAAACCCATGCCAGAGGAGTTTGAAAAGATCCTCTCATCTTGTAAGAGAGTAGGAAAAAGTTATTTATCTACTCCTGGTTTGTAACCCTCGCAGATAAAGTTTGACTCAGAACATAGGCCAATGCAGGAAGAAATGACTGAAGAATATCAAAAGTACAGGTGTGGCTACCATTCAATCACACATTTCCCCTTTTGTAGGGTGTGTCTTTGTTCTCACAGCTGGAAGATGTGTACTTTAAATTTTCAACAAGGAAAGCCACTTCACTAAAGAGCTCTAGAAATTCCTACAACTAGCACTGTAGTAGTAACCGTGCATTCTTCAATTGGCTTTCACATCACAGAGACACTCCGTGCTTTCATCTCTGGCTCCTCTGTCCAACCCACAGGACAAGGTATGAGAACAACAGAAATGAAAACAATCATTGCAATTCAAAGCTTAGGAAAGAAAAACCACATAAGGGATCTGAAGGCCAAGAACTCATGAGAATCTAGTTTCAAATTTTGAAAAGAAGAATTGGAAATAAAGTCACACAATCTGCTGTTGTTCTAAGTTTTTATGTTTTAATCACTCAGCTTTAGTTTTGTCTAAAGGAAGGGAATGAAAAAAAATCATGGCCTAAATAAGAGCAGTGATGTTGAAATGAACCTGCTGACTTTTCAATCTAGTCATTGCCCCGAGTGTATAAATATGCTTTTGTAACCTCCAGTGTTTTCTCAGTTCGATGGTCATAATTTATCCAAAAAGCAGAGATGGTCTTAGAAATAGCAGAGATTCAGATATTACAACTTCCTAGCATATAAAACACTATCATGGATCATCATCTTGGCAGTATTTAAATGATTTAAAATTATTTATAATTAACCCCTTGGTAACATTTCCATCATAGGTGATTACAACTTTAAGTTGTTTGATTCCTATGAGAAGTGGTTCTGAGATGAACTCTGAGGTACTGATGGGATTGGAGGGCTGGTATGTTTAATTTTTTTTAAGTGTGTCTCTCCAGACAATAAAAAGTAAACTTAAAATTCTATTAAAATATCATAAAACTGTCTGATCCAAGATATGACACAGCAAGAAATTTCAAGAAATTGTTTTAAAGAGTCAACAAATTTAATACAGTCATTTAAAACTACAAATGTCATAAAATTAACACATACTGACATGCACATAAGATACAGCCTTCCAAACTAAGTAGTAACTTTGAAAAGAGTTCCTGACGATAATCCCTTGTATTTCTTACCAACCACATGGAGAGAAAACCTATATTCTGCATCACCTATGCCCGATTTCAGCCTTTCGAGGCTGTAGAAACACTTCAGTGAGATTTCTAATCTTTGTCACTCATCCGAAATGGCTCTTGTCAGACCCCTCTGTGACAGATGTCAAGAGATGAAATCTAAAGCCAATCCTTGATCTTCATATTACTTGATATACCCACTGCGATTGGTTCAGCCCTGGGACCCCTCAGCCACAGACCCCTCTAAGGTTGTCTGTGCTTGGCCACCCTTGTGATTGCCTTTTCTATCAGTGTTACTTTCAGATCTGTTCCTCTTTCGTTTCTTTCTACCTCTTCTCCCTGAGAGCCAAGCCTAGAAATTCTTCTCTTCCAGCTGGAGGCATTGCCTCAATGATATCAGGCTCCAGTATTTTGGACCGGTGAGTGTACAAGCATCAGATGATGCTAGGTCAGGAAATTCTCTGTGACTTCTTCATACAGCAACGGATCATTCATTCTGTGTGCCAGTCATGGGCACACAAGGGTGCAGACACAGGACAAAGTTCAGTAAATCAGGAGCTAAGACCCCAAGGTGTCTGAACTCCTCAGTGTAGCTGCCCCACCTAGAACATCCAACATTCTTGCTTCCCAAGCACAAGAGAGCATACCTGATGTTCACTTTAGTGCTGGCATTTAGTTAGCGTCACTGTCTAGTCACTATCACTGCAGATGAAATAGACAAAAAGGTCTGATACAGAGCAGGGGCTGCGAATCGCATGTCTTTTTCTCAGATGGAGGGAAAGACTTCACTGTAATGAATGGCTGTACGTCAACCACAACTTGAGTTTTTCTCCAGCCTCAACCTCAAGTCTGAATTTCTGACTCATATACCCAACTGCCTATTGGGTGTATATTTGGATATTTTAGGAACATTTGAAAATTACCATGTCTAAACTGAGTCCGTTACATAGGAGCCCAACTCATCTGGTGTATTCAATACCATCTCAGGTAGTGGGAGAAGTAGCTGTCCATGGTCTCAGACAGAGGAATGAATGGAAGCTCTGACTCATCAGTCTGCTCACAAGCCACGTCCAATCTGGTAGAAATTGTGTTTGCTATTGCTTCACAGTACATATACAATCAAGCTATCATCACTACCCCTGCTCCTAACAGACTAGTTCAAACCACCATTAATCTTTTTAAAAATATTTTATTTATTCATTTTCAAGCAGAGAGAGAGAGAGAGAGAGAGAGAGAGAGCGCACCAGGGCCACCACCTTGTGGATCTGGCTTATGTGGGACCTGGGGAATTGAACCCAGGGCCTTAGGCACTAGAGGCAAGTGCCTTAACCGCTGAGCCATCTCTCCAGCCCACCATTAATCTTTTGTCTCCATTATTTTTTAAATATTTTATTTATTTATGAGAGAGAGAGGGAGAGAGAGAGAGAAGAGAGAAGAGATGAGATAATGGGCACACCAGGGTCTCCAGCCACTGCAAACAAACTCCAGATGCATGTGCCACCTTATACATCTGGCTTTATGCAGGTACTGGGGAAGTGAACTCAGGTCCTTCTGCTTTACAGGCAAACACCTTAACCACCGAGCAATCTCTCCAGCCCCCTTTTGTCTCCATTATCACAAAACTCATAATTGGCCTAGCTGCTACTGAGGTGACCATCTCAATGCACTCTATTATGGAGACTTCTGCTGATAAACTTCGTCTTCTTCCCACTTACTTAGGAAAAACAAGCTACTTGCAAGGACTTTGAGGTCCTACGATCCTGCTCACTTGCTCTCCCTGGCACTGCCCCTTGATTCTCTCCTTTGCTCACTCCAGCCAACCAATGCTGACATCATGAAAATGCCAGGTGCCTGTCACATTAGGGGCTTGGACATGACTGTTTTGTTTGCCCTGAAGACTTTTTTCCTCAAATACTTGCATATTTGTCTTCCTATTTTTTAAAATCTAAAGTAATTCCTGATTGGCCTTTGAATGTTTCAGACCCTCCCAACGTGTAATGAAGTCCTCTACCCTTGGCTATTGCATTTTTGCAGGACTAGAGTTTGCATGCTACGCAATATAGTGATTGAGTTGGTTTTATGCACGTATTTACTCATAGTGGATGAACTCCACAGGACACTCACCACAATTTACTCAACACTGCGTCCTCAGTGCTGAGAATGCTGTCATTCATTTGTATTAAACACGTGGAGGTCACCAGGGAAAACATAAAGTCAAAGATTATAATGGACTCACTGAGTATGAATTATTTAGGTGGTGGAATGGGAATTACAGAGTGGATTGCTCTGGGATGTACTTCTAAAGACAAAATATTCTCAAGTTAAGAGTGCAGAGACCCCAAAGGACTGTGATCATGACCAAATAAGCATTTATTCTTAGTCTCAATTCTCTGTGCTATGGATTTTGTTTCCTAAAATCAAAGTTTACATATCCAGTTTTCATTTTGTCTGTGACTTTTCAGCATCTCTTAAAGGTAGATAAAACCGAGTCATCCTCATCCAAGGTGGAAAATTATAAGAATCTTTGGAGAGTCATTCTAAATGAGATCAGTGTTGGGAAAAGACATTTCTTTATAATGATTTGATCTAGTACAAGACTCTCTCTCTCTCTCTCTCTCTCTCTCTCTCTCTCTCTCTCTCTCTCTCGCTCTCGCTCTCGCTCTCGCTCTCTCTCTCTCTCTCCTTACTGTCATGCCAGGAAGCTAATTGGTTGTTCAAAAGTAGTGCAAGCTTTTCTTAGATTTATGTGGTGTGGGTTTGAAATCTGTTGTCTGACAACTCTAGGAGTGAACTTTTTATTTTGCATACGTTTGCCTAGAGAAGAAAGTCACAATGGGTAAACACCAGAGTGTGACCCAAAAGAGAGGAATAAAGGAAATGTCGCACAATAAAAGTGTCAGTGAGAGCTTGGCTGAAGATGTTCAGTGAACACCTTACAAGAGAGACTACAAAAAGAAGTCATGGGCTGGAGAGGTGGCTCAGTGGTTAAGGCACTTGCCTCCAGTGCCTAAGGCGCCCCGGGTTCAATTCCCCAGGACCCACATAAACCAGACCACAAGGCCCTGGTGCTCTCTCCCCCCACCCCCTCTCTGTCTCTGTCTCTGTATCTCTTTGCTTGAAAATGAATAAATAAAATATTTTTTAAAAAGAAGTCATGTGGAGTCCCAGCTGCTGAGTAGATAACACATCAAGCTAGGTTTAGATCATGTGATTCTCTAACTTAGAGCACGGATTTGAAATCACATGATTTTATTTCATGATGAGGTAAATTCATCACTAACCATATCTAAGAATCATATTTTATTTTTAATAATCAGTGCTGAATTCTGTAGAGAAAAGTAAATGAAAAAGGAGAATGAGGCATAGAAAATGCTGAAGTGATTTAGGAGGTCTTCTAGAAACATCTTAGGTAAATGATTTTTATACTAATTTCATTGGAATCATACAGAAGTACTCTAAAGCCTGAGTTATAGTCACAATTAAGGCTACATAAAATGTTAAATCGAGGACATTAAATAGAAAACACACAGTGTCTTTTAATACTCTTTAAACATGCTCTTCTCACTTATTTTTATTTCTTCGCGTGGAAAACGAAATTATATTCCTTTTAAAAGAAAGCTCAACAGGAGGCAATGCAAGGTCTCATCTCAGAGAACTGAAGTAATTCCATCTTTTTCTCAGGTGAAGACAGTAGTTACCCCTTCGGTTATTGCCCGGGGCCGAAGGCAAGACTCACAGTGATTCGCTCATCTTTGTCATCCAGAGGGGAGCCATCCTTCTTCCAGGAGATGGTGGGCTCCGGATGGCCCCTTGGAGGCTGGCACTCCATGACCGCAGGCTCCCCTACCGCCACCATGACATCCGAAGGGTTCTGTCGGAAGTCATCTCGCAGTACTGTGGGAACAGGGTTAAATCGTTATTCTAAATAACTTTACATACAGTCCTCATCTCGGAACTTCAGCAAGAGACATTCATTTTAATAAACTACTACTAACAGCTAGCTCCATTAGGCTGGAGGAACATCTATCTAGTACAGACATCTGCAATTTTATTAGGATTCTTGGCCTTCAGAATGCTCAAGAGGGGTTCTTTACAGACCAGTGGACAGAGGCGCTGGGCTGCTTCGTGCCTTCAGTTACCAATTGATTTCACTTGAACTGGTCCTTCTTCCCTGCCCACTGCCTACATGTTTCTCATCTGTATAAAACTGAATCTTTCTGGGCTTAAAGGATATGTCAGGATGAACCTTTCTAAATGTCACTCCATACATGATATACGCATACAAACACAAATGTCAAAAGAATGTTATTTCTAACATATATTTGATTGTTTCTACGGCTATTTAAATATGATATATAAAATATAATGTGTTTTAAATATATTCATGTGTAAAGTTTTTAAGCTTTGCACATACTTAAGTGACTATATTCAAAATTATTGTGTGTTTCCATTGTTTCAGAATTTTGACACAGTTGGAAATGGCATCAAATTGATGTCCAAAGTTATTTTTTGTTACTATTTTACTTAATCCATAAAAAAAATCTTGAATGAAAGATGTTACTAATCCCACTTATATCATGAACTCTAAGCTTTAAAAGAGTAAAACATCTCTTCCCATAATCTCAACTGGACAAAAATATGCTGTTATGATACCATGAAACAAGCAATTACTGTTCACTTCGTGATTGCAGTTATAAAATATAAAAAATTAAATTGACCAAATTTATGTCCCCAAAATAATTTATTCAATATAATAGTCCTCAATATCTTGATAACATTGTTACATCACAAATTTATTGTCATCCATAAATCTAAAATCACACTTTCATTACTTGCTGGATATGTAATCTTGAATGCAGGATTCATCACCTGTTTCCCTAGTTACATAACAAAAATGGAGACCCATAGTTCAATAGGAAGTTACTCAATAGTACACTTTCCCTCACCCATTGTCCTTTATCCTGGGTAAGAAAATGTGAATCACTTCAGCATGGAGATTTAAGAGAACACTTAAAATATTTATATGTAGGTTAAGTGGATGAACTAGTATTTACCCTTAAAAAATCTGTCGCACTGAATAGTTGATATTAATATTGTATATTGGAATGGATATATGCTCATGCTAATGGTATTTTCAAATGCTTTCATAGATGAAAAGATACAATTTTTAACACATGCTCAAACCATTATTTGAAAAAATATATCTTAAATTTTGCTTTCATAGCTTCAAATGAATTTATAAAAATTGCTTTTATTCTTCTATTTCAAGTCTTTGATTTCCCTTCCTTGGCAATCACCAAATATAAATGTACATCTTAGTAAATCATATCATTCATTCAGAGCTCTGGTTTTAATCTGCTTATGAGGACAACTTGGGCATGCTCTGGTTATTTTATCAAATGGAAAATAGTGCTTGCCAGATTCTGGCATCTTTATCTTTGGAAAAAGTAGTTAAGTGAAAAAAAAAAGAGCTTTCACTATCCCAAATGATTTGTACTATAATGCTGTACACTATGAACATAGCACATGCACACAGGAGTAATATTGTGCACTATTAATAATGGACTTACATAAATGCCTGCATACAGACATTCATATATGTAAACCTTTGCAACTGAAAATGGACTACCATTACCACACAATAGAACTAAATAATGTGAAGACTTTCACTGTTTATAAGCTTATACTATTTTCAGGTGTTAAGAATGGACCTCAAACAATAAGTGAGGTTGATAAGAAAGGCGAATGAATTGACCTTCTCAAGCAGCATGCTCCTAAGCTGGATCACATTATTAATCTCTCATAAAACTTCTGAAAAAGTGTCAACACCCTTCACACACCCCAAAGTAAAACAGTTCTCAGATAAACTAAATACTTGGTACAATATTATTCTGAGAAGCAGGCTCAAAACTAATGGTAATATTATATCTTGTTTACAAATTGAGATCATATCTCAAATAAACCAACAAATAATTAGAAGTCTTGCAAAAATATCAAAGTCTAAGTCAGATTAGTCGGGCTCTATTTTCCATTTATTATATTATTTGGGCCTGTTTTCCTAGTGTATAATGAAAAGCTAACAAAATGTAATCCATTAAAGATTGTTGCTTAGATAATGCTCATGTAATTATTTTTGCAGCTGCAGACCACAGAAGTCTAGTATTACTCATGGCTACAAGCAGCCTTACATAAAACCATGAGTTCTCTCTTCCATAACAGTAACATTTCTCCCCTACACTAGTGTTGAAATTTTGACTTTTGAGGAAAAATATTGTGTCCTCATAAAATGATATGAATTTTTAATTAAAGAGTGCAATTTTCTTAAAATGTGTCTGTATTTATCAAATTCAAATAATTGGTAACATCTTGAAAGAAAAAATACACACCTAGTTTTCCAAAATAAAGAACTTTTAAAAAAATTATCCTTTTCTCCTCTTAATCAAAGAACATATTGTTTGTTTCTTGAATAGTATTAATTTTAAAATTTGGAGTTAAATTTTCAAAAAGAAATATACATTCTAAAAAGAGAAAATAATATATATTCTAAAAAGATAATGCAGATACTTATGTGGGCATCAACAGATTGGGTATTGGAACAGGTAAGATTATATCCATAACATAGTTTTCATATTTATGTAGTTTTGTAAGATCTCAGCAAGTTGGTATATAATATTCAGCCCAATAGGTTATCATATTTTCACTTTTGTAAGTAAGAGAAAACAAGTTGAGATTATGGCTCAGTTGGTAGAAAGCTTATCTCTTGCATGTGTTGATCCTCAATAAGAGAGAGAAAAAGAGAGAGAGACAGAGCGAGAGAGAGAGAGAACTGACCTATATGTTGTCAAAAAAGACCACAAGAAGACACATATCCTGATTTCCAATGCACTAACTTTATTTTTTATAAGCATGTCTCCCTGTCCTGACAAATGTAATCATCTTGTGCAATCCTTTGTGTTTTTAATAAGGTCATACCTCTTTTGCAGATAGACTGAAAGACTTATGATCTTGGGGTGTGTCCCTGCATCACAGTCTCGTAACCATGTAATCTTAGTGATTAGACCTCAGCTCCTCAAATTACCTTTGTCGCCTGACCATATGGTCAAGTGGAACACTACGATGAACCACAATGCCTTCAGCATTCTACATCAAACACTCTCAATCAAGTGAGGGGCCTAATACTGTGTGGTCCAAAATTATTGTGTCAGAAATTAACCAATTAAACTTTCTCTCTGGAGACAGGGGCATGTCATAAAAGTAATGAAGATCATATTGATATTATCAATATAATGATAACATCAGCAATGTTGGGCACTTGATGAAGAAACACAACTATGCATCAATTTATGGAATCATAACAAGCTTATGAAAAGGTAGATTTTTAATTTTGCTACACAAATGAAGAATTTGTTAAGGAACAGATATGGTCAAACTAGAACTCGGACCTTCAGCTTCTTTTCACATTCACTCATCTAAATTGTGTTGCCTTACTGTGCTTATAATTCATGATACAACTAATATTTGCATTATGATAGAACTATATTTCATACGTGCTCCTATGGAACAGAAGCTAAATGAGTAGTTTCCATGCTGACAGTCCTATGGATGTCTTAAATGTATCCTCCATTCTGTATTTTCCCAGTTTTCCATGTTTGGGAGAGACGATGGTACTTTCTGATCAGCATATTAAGTTTCATAACTCATAATCCAGATACTCTATGTCACTTCCTATTAATGGTTCTTTTATTTCAACCACAGCACAACTAACAGACTGCACAATAAAAAGCATTTTAATCATATTTAAGCATGTTAATTAAAAGAGGGTATCTTGGGGAAAACAAAGAAAGTGTAGAAGGTCTTAAAACTTCTTGAATAAATTATCAAATCTAAACCTTAAAAGTATTCCTTGGAGAAGTCATAAAAATTATCAATTAAACTAAAATGACAGCATGAAAACTATATTCTTCAGTCCTGGGGTATATTCTTTTCTGCTTAAAATAGGTAAGTTTTATCAATAAGACCTTGAGTTCAATTGTGAACTCTTCTTATGAACAAAAGAAAAATATTAGTGACACACTGGAAAACTGGAAGGTACTGAAGAAAAAGAAGGAAGTATATATTCCATAAGATAGCAACATGAAAGATACCAATTTACATATGCTTCTACATAATACATCATTTAAATTGCTTTCAAAATTATCAAATACTTGCTTAAGTTTTAATTTGAGATACAGAATTTATGACACACAGTTACATTACTTCTTGATCTTTGCAGAGTGACAACTCAACATATTGTCATTAAGCAAAATTATTTAATTTCAAAATGACTTTCACTCTTCCATTTAACTCAGTTGTATTGACACCACACCTTGTGTCTGTCAGCTTTGCTGTTACAGAACTCTTGCATTCTTTTTGCTCAGTCAATGTCTACCTCCTTGGGAAGTAAAAATTCAATAGGATTTAGGTCATTTTGTGGACAGGATATGAACACACAAGTATATCTAAACTAACTACATTCATAACTTTTAGTTCATGCCATTACCCAGAAGAACAGTTTCATGTGTAGGCAAAAGCATATCAGGTCTTAAAACTTCTTGAGAAAATTACCAAGTCTAAACCTTAAAAGGATTCTATGGAGAATTCAAAAAAAAAGATGATCCATTAAAATTAAGACTAAAATGACAGCATGAAAATGAAATCCATCAAGTCATCAGGCACATTACACCACCATTTTCTAACGTCAAAAACTATTTAGAACAATATGCAGAGGCACTGATTCTGTGCGGAGCTATGGAGGGTGTTTTCCTTCAGGATTCGCATCTTCTTTTTCAAATGGACAGTGAAGATATCTACAGCATTTTTTCACTATGTCATCTTGTGTGAGTGTTTTTAATAACATTCCACTTTCTTTTAAAACCTTGAATTTTGCTTTGGTTATGACTCTGGAAGGAAGTATGCTGGGAGAAGCACTTGCTTCCTAAAGTGCTAAGGCTGGGGCTGGAGAGATGGCTCAGAGGTTAAGGCACTTGCCTCCAGTGCCTAAGGCCCCGGGTTCAATTCTCCAGTACCCACATAAGCCAGACCCACAAGGTGGTGGTCTTGGTGCTCTCTCTCTCTCTCTCTCCCTCTCTCTCTCTCTCTCTCTCTCTCATCTCTTGGCTTGAAAATGAATAAATACAATATTTAAAATAAAGTGCTAAGGCTTTTGAAGATTTCACTAACCTGTAACATTCAGTCAAGGAAAGACAGACGTTTTTATTATTTCAAACTTACATATTTCTATGTCACCTAGTGTTGATCGATGTCAAACTTAGTCAGTTTTAGGAGAAAGTTATGCCAGAACCATAGAAAGAGAAGCAATGTCTAGGAATAAAAGTACTCAGCTGCACACTGCTTCTTCAGCTGAGGCACATGTGCAGGACAAGTGAAGGGAACTCTGGTCAATGCTCCTGATTTTTGGTTCCAGGTCTGTTTCCCCAATACCCACATAGAGCCAGAGGCTGAAGGTGAAGCATGCAAATGGAGTTGCTTGCAGTCTGTTTGCAGAAGTTAGAGGCCCTGAAGTGCCCATTCTCACTCTCTATCTGCCTCTCTCTCTAATTAATAAATATTAAAAATTATATTACCAAATGAAGTAGTCAAATAACTAATTTCATATTTCTTATCATAAAGATGTCCGAAGTCTACTAGATGTTTGCATCTTGCACAATTGAATATAAATTATAAATAAAATGAATTTATTATTGTAACCCAACATTCATTGAACAGGGATTTAAATGTTTATAAAATTTGTTGATATGTATGAGTTAAGACAATGGAAGTTAGGAATTTCAGGATTGAAATGAATTCTTTCTCTATGTTATGATTGTGATCACAATATTCACAATGACTTAATTATACAAAGCAGTTTTAATTCTATCCTGATAGGGTTATTAGGAAAACGAATTATTTGATGTTTATACAGGACTTGCCATTTTTATGGTGCATTACATCTGTGAAGAAGTATTGCTATTAGTCACTCTGTGAGGCATTGCCAAGTTCTCAGCTGCTAGTACAAATGGAACAGAGGACAAAGAATGCCATTGATGAGGGGTTCTAAGTGCCAGAGTGAAAGTCACACTCAGGAATAGCCTGGCAGGGTTAAAAAAACACAGACAGAATGAGGATATCTGAGCTATGGGACCCCGATTAGAGTAAGACAGGCATGCATTCTTTCAGAAAAATCAACTTTATATTTCATGACCTGCACTCAGAGAGTCTTCAGTCAATGGAACAGACTTCCATAATCATTGTCTGGCTCTTCGTGTTGGAAGGTCAACTCCATGAAATCAAGGAATGATCTCACCACAGCCATATATCCTTTGGCCAGAACAATGTTCATAACACAGGACGCATACAGTGAGTGTGTACAGTACAGTAGTGTGTGTGTGTGTGTGTGTGTGTGTGTGTGAGTGTGGTGTATGCACGTGTATATAGATGCACACACACCATGAACATGAGTGCAGAGGCCAGAGGAGAAGGCTGGGTGCCCCCTCTCTCTAGCTCATTACTTGTTTCTTTTTTTCATATTTTATTTATTGATTTTCAAGGAGAGAGAGAGAGAGAGAGAGAGAGAGAGAGAGAGAGAGAGAGAGAGAGAGAGAGAGAACACCAGGGCCCCTACCTTGTGGGTCTAGCTTATGTGGGTACTGAGGAATTGAACCGGGGGCCTCAGGCACTGGAGCCAAGTGCCTTAACCTCTGAGCCATCTCTCCAGCCCCTCACTTGTTTCTTTGAGATAGCATCTCCACTCTACCTAAGCTGTGATTTTCAGTCAGACTGGGGGAGCAGCCAGCCCTAGGTGATTCTATGGTCTCAGCACCCCACTGGACTAGGTTAATCTCCATGTGTGATCATGCTCAGTATTTTCATAGATGCTGAGGAATTGAACTCAAGTTAGAGCAGAAATGTGTGCTTGGGTGGAAAAAGGTCATTCTGGCAGACTCATTTTGCCATCCTTAGAGAACACGGTTTTATGTATTGAGCATTGAATATGAAATGGTCCTATGATGCTTTAGGTACAAAGAGGTAGACAGACAATATTAAACACAAAACACACCTCTTTGTCAGTGTGATAAATGCCACAAAAGGGCCAAATGCTGTGAGAGATAGAAATAGGAAATTGAATTTATATTGGAGGTGAGAACACTGAGGAGGTGAGAACCGGGAACTTAGCCTAGGAAGAGGACATCATCCAGGCGGAGGGGAATCTGGCCTGTAGAGGAACTCTAAGGGCCTTAGACCCCAGGAATGGTCAAGTTGCTGGCAGGGTGACAGGAGCTGGTCGGGGAAGGTAGGGGTGCTGCAAACAACAGTCATGGTGGAGGCAGCGTCTTATCCATGGGCCACAGAGATAAGAACATCCCAAGCAAAGGAGTTTTGCGATGGGCTGGCCATACTGAAATGTCCCTTCTGGGTGCTCTGTGTGTGCCACAGAGAGGGAAAGGGAAGGGGAGCAGACAAGCCAGGTACATGGCTTTTGCATTAACACAAGGGTTAATCCGCTATCCTGATGCCGATTTGGGTGCAATGGGGACAGACTGGAAGTGAATCTTGTAGGTCAAAATCAAGTGGATGGATTGTGGGACTGAAGTGGACGAAGAGAAATATCAAAGATGATAACAAAGCTCATAAGTACCTGAACATGGCATTTTAAGATATAAGTATCTCTCTTCTTCCTTTCTCTCTCTCTCTCTCTCTCTCTCTCTCTCTCTCTCCCTCCCTCTCCAAATAAATTAATATGCTTTTTTAAAAGGATGGCTGAGCAGTTAAATGTGCTTGCTTGCAAAGCCTGGTGGCCTGAGTTTGGGTCTACAGTATCCATATAAAAGCCAGATACAGAAAGTTGCACATACATCTTGGGTCACTTTGCAATGGCAAGAGGTCCTAGCATCTCTCTCTCTCTCTCTCTCTCTCTCTCTCTCTCTCTCTCTCTCTCTCTCTCCCTCCCTCCCTCCCTCCCTTCCTCCCTCTCTCTCCTTGGAAATAGACTAATAAAGTTATTTTAAGATTTAGGCAAGTATACAGACAATATGTAAGTCAATTTTCTCATGAGAACATAAAGATATAAGATGACAATAGAAAATAATATGAATATAACTTAGTTGATTGATATGATATGGCTTCAAATTCTTCCCTTGAGAATGTAATTCAGGATTAATTTTGACTGATTTGGACCTTCATACTACCATAATCTGAATCTCGGTTGCTAAGTGACAATATCTCTTGAAAAACGAACCTATGTCACATCTTTTGGGTTGACAAATTTTAATTTAGTTTAAAGCTGATCATTCCTTTTCCTGCTGACTGAAAAACACAAACACAATTAATATGTATATGAAAGATTATACATAAATATATATATATGTTATTTTCCATAAATGTGTTATACAAATAACTAACCACTGTTATTTTGAGATAGCATCTAACTATGAACAAGCTAATAAAAATCAGTTATTTTGTTTACATAAGGAAGTAAGCTCAAAACAGTCTGGGATATTTCCTAGAGAGATTAAAAATGAAGCTTAGGAGAGGAAAGATCAATCATATGCAGTAATATGATACAAGGAAATTGGTAGCAAATTAACTTTTATTGGAATTAGGACATTCACCTGTCAGAGGTTTCCAAATTCTCTAAAGCAAATGTAGATTTCCCTGCGTCTCTAAATTCTTAAGGATTTAATTTGGGATTCAGTCCTTCTTGGTTTGGATAAAGGTAAAAAGCACGATGGCTGGTTGTGATTATTGAAAAGAGAAACAAGATATGTCGTATGCCAGGAAGAGAAAGACAGACAGAAAATGCTTTACTCCATTGAAACTATATACAGTTTCATACATACGACTACTCACAACTATATGCAAAGCAGATCAAGGAGATAATATTTCACTTTGTAAAGGGGGTTCCTGTAGAAGAATCCAGATGTCCTGGTTTTTGAGAAAAGACTTGAACATCAATCACAACATAACATGAACACCAGCTCATGTTCTTTGCATTCCTCAAGGGTCAACACCATGCTAAGGACTTTGTCTATGCTGATCAATGAGTGCTTACTCATGCACGTGTATTTATGGGTCTGCCAAGTCCTCTTGCCGCTGCACAGAAAGAGCAGAGAGATGCACCAGGAAGGCTTTGCGAGCAGTTGTGTTTAACCACTGAGCAATATTCCAAGCTCCTCAATTGGTCTTTAAAGAAATATCTGGCCTGATGCTGTGTGCTACAGTAGCCTGCATCCCTATCACTTCAAAAGAGCCAATCAGAAAGGCTGTTCCTTTAAGCTAATAAAGTGGGAGAGGGGGGATAGTACCCTTTCTAGAACTTCCCATTATAAGTGCTCCCAGGCTCCAGCACAGCTTATTGATTCACATGTTCCTAAGTTTTCAGTGTGCCCCCTCCACTTGGTCCCCCATCCCACTGTGGGCAAGGTAAAAGTAAGGCACAAAGTAAGGCACCAGCGGGCAGAAGCACTCAAGTCTGTGCAATATATCACTGGACACACACAGGATTCAATGCCAGCAATAACTGTTTTCCTGTTGTATTATTATAGGTCTTTTATGTTTTATAAAGTGCCTGAAAAAGACTAGAATATTTTCCATCTAAAATATCTGCTGGGAAACAAAGGTAGTTTTGAAAAGTGCAAACACACAGGGCTTCTTTATCTATGAAAGCCCACGAGGACCAAAGAGAGTTTTCAGATTTTACTAGATGGTGGGGGTGGAGGGAAATGTAACAGTAACTGTCTCAAGGGAGCAAATCCCTCACAGTTTAAAATGATCTCGTTAAAACCTCCCTAGCAATTGTGAGGCACTAGAGAAAATAGCTATTGTATTAAAAAAATATTCTCACCAATGTATTTTTTGTGCAGCATAATTAGGGTTGCCAATTATAACATTTCCCCTCAAAACCCAAAGGAATATTTCATTGATAGGAAAAACCCAAGTCTAAATAGCACACACAGGGCCACATCACCTAAACAAAAAGGTTTTTAATTGGTGACAATCTGCTCAAAATGACTATCACCATTTCAGAACACAGCCACTCTCAGATCTGTTCATTCCTTGTGTCTTCTCCTATCCAGGCTTTCCAGGGCTTCAGAAAAATAATGGCGAGCACCTACCAGGGCTTTCAATCTCCAAGGACCATAACAAGCATGCGTAGCTGTGTTAACTGTCTTTTCCTAACAACCTGCAGAGCCCTTGGGAGATTCTACCGAGTCTTCAACTCTCTGGCAAATAAGCCTTAAAGACCTCTTTTTGCTGAGAGCTGCAAACACTATCAAGCCCTGTCTCAAGGTACTAGGGATTAAATTAGTAGAATAAAATCATTATATAAATCTTATTAATGATGTTTTAAATATCAATGATTGTGTTTTGTGCAATATACAATGAGTTTCCTCCCCAAAAGTATTAGAAACAGAAATGTTTTTAAAATAGTGAACATGGTAATTCAATAACAATACATAAGGTTCTTGTGAACTAGTCTTGATGTTAGTTGCATTTGTTACAATTTTTTTTAAATCAGATGATGGAACAGTTTCAACATAAGGGATCTTTTCCTACAGGAGCATATCTTTGGACTGAGGAGATGGCGAAGAGGTTAACGTTTCTTATTTGCCAAGCTACCGACTGCGGTTTGATTCCTCAGCGCCCACAGAAAGCTCCATGCAATGTGCCTACATTCTATGACATTTACCTGAAGGCTCTGACCATGGCAGGTGCAGCCAGAAGAATCTTAGATGCACAGGCCAGCTAGCCTGGCATTCAGTTGTAGAAAAAAGAGACCCTGTCTCACAGAAGGTGGAAGAGAAAGAGCACAGACACCCTGAGGTTGTCCCCTGACCTTCGCATGTACTCCAGGCACACACGAACCCATTCACATACAGTTGAATGTACACATACATACATACATACACCTATACATACACAAATAAATAATGTAACAAATCTATCTTCTACTAGAGTTCCTCACATGCAGCTCGATGTCCATCTCAGGTGAGTTTACTAAATGCAGAACACATATCATCATCAAGGAGGAGGTCAGCACATGTCTTGGAGTGGGTAGTCCTCCTGGGAGGCATGATAAGACATTCTGGCTCTTTCTGTGATACACGTGGCATGCACAGAAGAAAGTCCATGATGTGTCATGGGATGCCTTACGGATCTGGCTGCACCTGTGACCCACCCTCAAGGCTGACAATGTGATGGTTGGCCATGCTGTCTGACATCTCCCGACGCATGACAGCCTGGCACCTGATCTTCTTGCCAAAGCCTTCAACAAGCACCACAACTTCTTGCTGCGTTTCTCTCCCTATGTGAAACACCGACGGATTTCTAGTTGGCAGAATCTTCCTGTGCTGAGTAGCAAATCCAACTAAATAATGTTTATGAACACCAGCTTCTCCAGCAACAAGCAGATAGCTGCTAAACCGATACAGACAAAAAGCTGTCAGGTGACTGGTCACAATTTCCACAGTTATGTTGTAGTTAAGGATTAATGGAAAATACCCCAAACCTAGGACGTCACCACGTCAACTTCAAAGGCAACAATGAATGAATGAAAAGCAGGGCTTTGGAATGACGATGACCCAGTGGTTAAAGTACTTGCTTGGAAGATTGATGGCCCAAGTTTGATTGGCCAGTGTCTGTGTCAAGCCAGATGCAGAAAGTGGTTCATGCATCTGGAGTTCATTCACAGTGAAAAGAGGCTCTAGTGCACCAATTTGTATCCCCCTCCACCTGTAAATAACTAAATACAACATGAAAACTCTAAACTAAGCAAGGCATGGTGGTACACGCCTCTAGTCCCAGCCCTTTGAGGCAGAGGTAGGAGGACAGACATGAGTATGAGGCTACCCAGAGACTACATAGTGAATTCCGGGTCAGCCTGGGCTAGAGCAAGATCTTACCTTAAAAAACCATAAATAAATAAATCAATAAATAACCCAACCTGAGCCAGGGTGAAGGACACAGACACTATAGACACTCAAAATATTCAATACAGAAATCTAGACACTAAAGCAGACTTAAAACTCACCCACCGTGGCTCAGGGAACTTTGTAGAAGTGGGGGAGGAAAGGTTGTAAGAGCCATGGTGGGGGGAATATCCAGAGGCATTGCCCCCCACACCCCTCAATGACTGACTGTTGTTTATGCAACACACAGACCTAACTCCCCTTGGAGCATAGCATCAATCCCACTGAGGGCCCACAGTGGAATGGGTCCCCATTATAACATGTAAGCAACACATGTTATAACTGAAATGACAAACCTAAACGCATGTCGTGAGTCACAACTTCTTTCAACAACATTTGCTGACATTTCATAAATTTGACCTGATATTTCGACGAGTTATATTCTTAGTCATAAAATTTGAAGAGAACTAATACCAAGTAAATGACCAAATCTAACCAGCACCTTTAGTTGGGTGAATAAAATTTTATTTGCCAGAGGCCTGTAGACCAATCAATCTTATGTGATCAAGTGGAAAAAAAAATAAAAAGGGGAATCTAAGCTGCAAGAATAGTAAAATGGATGAATGGGCAGATTGCTTCTCTAGAGAGTTTACAACCTCAGCTTATGTAATGAGGGACAAATGGTTCTAAGACAATTTTAACAGACCAGTTTTTGAACAAAATCTCCCATGCAATGTAAAGAACTCTAAACCCATTAGCAACTCAAGGTCGGGGAAGTACAAAGAAAGCTCTGAGATTTTTGCAATGCTGGCAGTTTGGGATTAATTTTCTCCTTTAACAGACCCCAGTTGGAATGGCCACATTTCTTGTAAATTACACAAATGTGTAAGGGTTTGTTTTTCAAGTAGCAGCTGTAATTTTGGCTGTTTTATAAAATCTTTTTTTTTAACTTTTCTAAGTGTTGAAAGATAGTTCCATTTCGACTGAACAAAGTAGTTTATAAATAGTTGATAAAATTTCTGATTATCATAAAAAATTCTATATTTTAAATATATTGATAGACCTTTTCCTACATATTTGATTGGCTTTTTTGGATGTATTTGGAAAGTACATTCCACCTCTACAGCAGTCATTCTTTCATAAGATCATAACAACATTTTCAAAAGCAAAGCATCTTAACAAATCTTCACGATGCATGCCTTATCAATTATTAGGTGGAAATAGAGAATTGGTTATTGATAGTGTATAATTTTCTTAGCTGCAGTTGTTAGTAATTTTGACAAAAGTAAACATACTGGAGACATTTTAGCTGAATTGACATTACCATTTAAAATAAAAGTTTAATTCTTAAAGTCAGTGTCATAATTTCCTAGGGACAAAATATATTTTTTCATACTATAAATTTCTGGCATCATATTATACAGTGAGATTAAAGAATTTAGCTTTGTTAAGTCACACAGATTGGGTTGATAAATAAAATACGAAAGAGCTTTTTAAGGTCTAAATAGGTTTCCTCTCCTCGGCATTTGACACGTCTTTCAGGAAATTAGTAAAAGGCCTACTTTAAATGCATGATTATTTTTAGTTAACAATGATTATGAGATGAAGGTCTGCACTTCAGGCACATGGAACAATTCCATGGTCTTAATGAGCAAAATGTTGACTTATTTTAAAGATTAGCACACAACGGCAAATGTAGAATGTCTTTTGGCCTTAATACCAAAAGACAGGAAGTAATGAAATTAAAAACACATTGTTGCTCCCACCTTCATTCTGTTATTTTGGACCACTGATTGGTGTTCCCTTCATTTCTATAAAAGGGAAGTTAAAGTGAACATGTGATGGTTTGTAATGAATATCACTTAACATGTAGATGCCTCTAAACAGAAGATGTACCAGTATTTCTCAAACACCTCTCTCATTTTTTGTCCTTTCTGTTCTCAGGATCTGAAATTGAAAAATCACTTTATCGGAGTCATGCATATTTGAGCCATGAATCCTCTTAACTTCCAAAAAGTAATAAAAGATAATGACCAACATTTCATGTAAGAAAAATCAATCACGTTTAATTTGTATGATTAAAAGGACAACTTATTTTAAGGTTTGCCAATCTTATTGTCTTTACTATCCAAACAATGTATGCAGGTTCATCATTAAAACAGTTAAATGATACCCTTTCTCTTTACAAAGAAACAAAAGAATAAAAAAATATGACATTGCAAAGCATCATGAACAGTAAAAAAAAAAAAACCTCAACCAATAATTATACAATATTCCAGGACTAGAAAAGACCAGAGAGAGATTGTGAAAGGTAAATATGGAAGAGGAAAATAAGAATTATCTGGATCAGTCCTTTTGACAGGGGACCATGGATAGCCTAGGGCAGCTGGGAGTTGGGGATAACAACTCATTGTTTGCCCACTAAATATTGTACCTCATTATGGACAATAAAAAAACTAACAACAAAAAGAAAAAGCTAAAACTTAAAAAAAAGAATTGTGCATCATACTACAAAACCAACATGTGAGACATGCATGTATTTTACTTCCAAATACTATAAATAATTGACAGCTTCTACAACTATAATTAATTGATCTAAGTAACACTTGAGATAAACATTGCTATACTTCTCTCAGGGATAATCTCCGGCTAAAGGAAAAGACTGGCAATTGAAACCTCCTCTCTGGCACTGAAGGGCTGCATAAATTCATTGTGAATAGAAAAATAGCACTGAAACCAAAGTAGAGACAAAAGGAAAAATAGGTTACTAAATTAATGTCTGGTATCTTTTTGGTACCCTATCGGTTCATGATGTACACCAATTATAGAAGGCTGTGTGCACTGAGAGACTGTTTGGATATTTTCATCTATGAACATTACTCCAACTTGCATAACTTGAGTTGTGAAAGAAGTAACACTTTGTCTTCTGTAATTTCAAATTCATGTTCATCTTCCAAATCATGCTCATGAACTGTATTCGATTTCATGTACATTTATTATGAGACTTGATAATATATGGGCATAACCAGACTTTAATCTTAGCTCAGTATATATACTTAATTTCTTATTATGCAGCAGTTTAAAAACAACAAGAAATAAAAACCAAAGTCTCGATCACTGATTCTAATCATGAAACCAACTTCATTCCACAAGAAAACTCAGCTAAACCTCCACCCAAAGGATACTGTCACCTCCTGTCTTTCCTACCCAGACCCCATTTCTCACTCCGACCCTAACCTAAAGACCAGATGTTTGTGACAAATTAGATCTATTTAATTGGTTAAGGTTGCATTGTGCAACAAAAAAGTTATAGAGAAGAAATGGAAGACAGGCTACTATGTCTTACAGGATTTAAGTTTTATTAAAAGAAAATGGAAGTTGATGGTTTGAGATATGAATTTTCTTTAATAGAGTATTTTGTGTGTGTATGCAAGTGGTATGCTTGCATATGTATATTTGCATGTTCACAAGTATATGGTATATGTGTGGGTGTAGTGTGTATATGTTTATGTGTGTGTGAATGTGTGTATATGTGTGTATGTGAATGTGTGTGTGAATATGTGTATGTGAATATATGTGTATGTGTGTATGTGTATGTGTATGTATGTGTGCATGTGTGTATATGAATGTGTGTGAATGTGTGCATGTGTATGAATATGTGTATGTGTGTGACTGTGTATTTGTGTGAGAGTGTCTGTGTGTGAATGTGTGTTTATGTGTGTATGTGAATATGTGTGTATGTGAATATGTGTGCATGTGAATGTGTGTTATGTGTGTGTATGTATGTGTGTGTGTGTGTGTGTGTGTGTGTGTGTATGCTCATGTAGAAACCAAAAGTCAACGTTGGGTGTAATTCTCACTTGCTGTCCACTATATTTTGGGGGATAGGTTCTCTATGAACCTGGACCCTGATGTTTTATTCACACGTGTTAGCAAGCAAGCCTCAGGGATCCTCCCTGTGTGGTCTGGACTCTAGGTGATCATGCCCAGAGGTCAGAGCACTGGAATCGTAGGCATGGGGACTGGACGCAGGTCCTCAAACTTAAGCAAAGCAATTGATCCACTGAGCCATCTCTGTAGCCCCTGGATGTGAGGTTTCAACAGTTAACTTTGCTTCTTTAAGGTAAGGAAGAACTTTACATCAATTGACAGCTTAACTTAATGAGGTTGTGTCCATATGATCTACAGATTCATAGTTTGGAGACATGAAATAAAAAGATAACCCAATCTATGTTTCCTGATCTTATTTTTTTGTGTATTATTTAATCCTAGAATGTTCTGGATGAGAGAGAGAGAGAGAGAGAGAGAGAGAGAGAGAGAGAGAGAGAGAGAGAGAGAGAGAGAACTTTCTTATTACACCAAATCATTTCAGAGACGGAAAAACTGAGTTTAGAAAGTTAGTAATGGGTTTAATGCTAAAATAATTTAAAAAGCTTAAGAAAGTTCCCAAGCTTCTAATTAGACTAACATTGCCCACTGAAAACATGATCAGATTCCAAAGATTACAAAAAGCTTTGAACTTTTTTTTTTTAAGTTAACAAGTTTGTGAGAAAGACTCAAGAGAAGTAGCTCTTAGTGGGGATTTCGTGAAAGTCCTTGGCAAGCATAAGATTTGATCAAAGTGGTTCATGGAGAAAAAGCTGTTCATTTCATAGTTTTCCCCTTAAATCAGGCCTAATTCTTAGAAGACAACTACACTAATATGGTCAATAATATCCCTGCATTAGGTATTAACTAGCGGAAGAAGTTAACTAAATCATTCCTTCAGGAACCACTTACATTTAATACTGTATATTAGTTTACTCCCGAACTTTGGAATTGATTTCTGGAGATCATAAATTTAGGTTGAAGACAGTGTCATCATAATCTCCAGCTGTCACAGAGACAGAAAGCCTGTGATGATCAAATAATGGCTCATTCTGTCACCATGACAGCCTGACATTAATTGACGACTTACTCTAAAAGTACAAAAATCATTTGATGATATATGTGACATTTTGAAGGACAAAACTTAGTATATCAGAAAGGTACAATGGTAATCTTAATTCAAATTGTGCTACTGGAGCAAGTTAATATCCATCATTTTGTTCACACAGTGCCTCATATAGCCCCAGCTGGCTTTGAACTCACGAGGTAGCAGATGAACTTGACCTTGTGACTCTCCCGCCTTCATCTCTCAGTTGCTGGGATTCCAGGTTTGCACCACCATGCCCACTTTTATGCAATGCTGGGGATGACGCCTCGTGCATATGAACTTGGGAAGTCCATCACATGGAGGTTTATTCCCAAGCTGCAATTTAGACATTTTTCAAGTGTCTATTTTATAATTATGACTTATTGTTATAACTATACACAACACTTTCCTGTTGATTGTCATAGGATATAGACCTTCAAGGTCTACAGATGAAGTCTATTGTCATTATTATTGTCTACTCCAAGTCTTACAGGGACTGCAAGTGACTTCACTTGGAACTGGATCCAACCATATGTTTTGATTCTATGTAGAAGAAAGAATAGAAACATCAATAAAGATTCCTTCATTTGTAAGACAAACTTCATGGGGGAGATGAAAGGTATCATTTGAAATTTGCATTTTAAATTCATGAATATTAAATTTAGAACTCAAAATAAATTTGAATTTTGTGAAACATTTTAAATTCACATATACAGCCATGTTACCTTTTTTACTACCAAAAAAAGATACTCTATGATACTTTGGAAAAGATGAAGAGAGCACTATCTACTTAAAGGGAAAAAGGAAAAGGTTTTTAGATTAGTGTAGCAAGTGCTAATGTCAACAGAGCAGCACACGAATAGGTTGGTCATTCAAAATGTTGGTAGAAAAATACAGGAGGAAGCCAATGGGTTCCGGTCTGGTCTTATTTCATCATGGGACCTAAATAGAGAGCAGAGCTCGTTAAACAGATGGCACTCGGGCTTTCTCAATGAATTCAGCATCTGTGTGGACAAGTTGCATAAATGCCAATTAAAACGTGTCCGAGTAAATTTACATCCCTTGCTGATAGAAAGCAAGCCAATTTTGTTGGCTCAGGATCAAGGTTAAACTTAATCATCCGCTGAACTTGTAGCAAGTTGCTCTCAAATGTTACAGAAATTCCCTGAGAAATAAAAAGAGAACTCTCATTGATTTGTATTTATTTACATTCATAACTCATTTCTCAAGCCTTGGGCTAGAGCTCAAAGGGGGAAAAAAGTTTACTATTTGTATGACTTGGCCAAGTATATTTTGGATCACATTTCTAACAAATACCTCTTTGATTAAAATACTTGCCTGAATAAATTTTGCTAACCCCACTCCTTGAAACTCCCTAGATGAGATAATTTTGTTTAAAAATTATCCTTTCAAAATGATCTTAAACAAAAGGAAAAGGCATGCAGTAGGAGGAGGTCTATGGTTTACAGGGGGAGGATGAGGCAGGAGCCTCAGATGGCCAGGCGACTGTGAAATCACTGTTTGCAGTTCATCCCAGAGGAACCTCCAAGAGAGCTCTTACAGAGTTGTTCTGACGAAATACCTTTCCTTTGCATCACCGTTCTCTCCCAGGACCTTTGTGCCTACAGAAAGATTTGTTAGGCATTTTTAAATTACTATCTTTGATCCATAATCACTGTAGAGTGAAGACCTTTCCTTGTTATTTAATAAGTGAATTCCAAAGAATATTACACAGGTATCACATATATATTCATGATAAAATGTTATCTGACAAAGTAAGAGATAAAAGAGATATAATAAAATTCCATGAAATTACTTTTTATGCCTCTACTAAAAGTGACTAGAAACCTATAATTGAGTACTTAAAAGATATTGTGTTGAGCACCTGAACCTGTTCTATCCTTTCAAAAACAAAGAAAAAAAGTAGTTTTCATTGTTTTGCAAACAGAGAAGCTGGCATTCAGGGAGGTTAACTCACTTGCTGATAATATGGAGTAATATGGATAATATTACTCCTTAGGTCTACCAGATGTCCACAATCTCTGTTGCATTTCTAAGTGACAGCTGTGTATACGATCCCACATAAAACACAGTAAAACATCGGCACCGTTTAATAAGATCAAAATTAATTAATAGCACTTAATCATCAGCTATTAAAATCATAAGAAGTGTGTTTTGAATTCAAGAACAACATTCATCAGTAATATTGCAGAGGAATTAGGTTGGCAATGTGCTACATATGTTCATTCCACTAATTCTCACCAGACACACATGAGCTCCCATGGCTGGCCGAGCAGAGTGTTACAGAGGTACAAGCACCGTGATAAAACCCATGTTTAATCTAAAAATCAATGCTCGAACACTAAATCAGAATCTCACAACAGAAGGATGCCCTGTTTTCAAGCAATTCTTTCTTGAAAAAAATGCTTATATCAGGCTGGAGAGATTGCTCAGTGGTTAAGGCATTGCCTGCAAAGCTAACAATCCAAGTTCGATTCCCCAGTACCCAAGTAAAGCTAGATGCACAATGGAGCACTTCAACCTGGAGTTTGTTTTCAGTGTCTAGAGGCTCTGGGATTCTCTCTCTCTCTCTCTCTCTCTCTCTCTCTCTCTCTCATAAATAATTTTTAAAAATTCCAATGGATATGGCCCTACTTTTTTGTTATAGTTTTTAAATTATTTATTTATTTATATGAGAGAAGAGAGAGAGAGAGAGAGAGAGAGAGAGAGAGAGAGAGAGAGAGAGAGAGAGAGAGAGAGAGAATGGGTGCTCCAGGCCTCCAGCCACTGCAAATGAACTCCAGACCCATACACCACATTGTGCATCTGGCTTTACATGGGTACAGGGGAATGAACTCAGGTCCTTCTGCTTTGCAGGCAAATGCTTTAACAGTTAAGCCATCTCTCCAGCCTAAATCAAATATTCTTAAAAAATAAATCTTAAATGTTTAAATGTCATTCTTAAAATAATTGTATGAATCTGCAAAAATATTTATCAGATTCATATTTTTAAAAATAAAACTATTATCTAGGTAATGAGAAAATTAATACCATAAACCACTTTTGATATTATGTTTTTTTAAAATAATTGGGTTTTAGGAAAATGTTTTCAGAATAAATTTTAAAAAATAACATAGCTCAACTATGAATAAATATCCTATACTTTTGAGTTAAGGGTACCAATAGGAAAGAGAAAACCATCCTGATAGGTAGGCATGTTCAAAGCTCATGATGGCGTTCTAGGCAGTCCTCAATACTCACACTTCCTGCTTAGAGATGTCTCCTTGCACCAACTATCTTTGGCATAGAATAGGTGCCCAGAATATTATCCTCATTACACATTCATCGGTGTTAGCACTGATTTGATTTTTTGTTTTGTATGTCAGTTTGTGTATGAGTTCGGGCACACATGTACCACAGTGAGGGCAAGGAGGCTGGCAGTCAGCCCTCATCTTGCCACCTTGCTGGAGACTGGTTCTCTTCTTCACCACTCTGTGTGCCAAGCTACCAGGCCTCGAAGTTTCTGGGGCTTCTCCTGTCTCCACCTCCCATCTCACAGTAGGCACACTGGGACTACAGATGCTCATGTCTGGCTTTACATGGGTGCCAGGGATCCCACCTCAGGTTGCCAGGCTTGGATTGATTGAGCCATCACCCACAACTCAATTGTTTAGTATCATTTCCCACTCTCTTCTTGATCACTGAGCTAAGATCCAACATTTCTTTGCTCATCTTTGGATAGCTGGAGTCAGGCTCAGTTTCTTTCACAAATGAGATCAATGGGTAGGTTTTGAATAAACAATATCATTTACTTTCGAAAACAATTCTGAGAGGTGCTGTCATTTTCATTATCATTTATTCAAGACTAATTTTGCTCAAGGAATGGAAGCATAGTATATGGTAGAGGAGGGACTCAGCACAGTGTGTCTCCAGCCAAGTCCATTTGATTTTTCCCTTCTGTAGCCATTTAATTGGGATCCACTCTTAGACCTGCCATAGTTACAGCAGGCTAAAATACTTGAGCAATTTCTGTGGTTGCACTAATATTTTCACGGTTCAAGATCCATTGGGCTGGGTTTAAATAAGAAATTCACTTAAATGGTGTATATTTATTATAACAAGGATCCTTTGGGAGACATTACTTAATAAAATTTAAATCAACCACTTGAAATTTATTAGAGGAAAGTCACTTTAGCTTACATACCTTGTTAAGCACAAGTTTTTGTAAAAGAAACAACAAAATAATCCTATTTTTCCTGTATTCAACATATATTTAAGAATAACATTTATTAGTATCAGTACTCCCCAAAGTGAGATTGTTTATTCTCTAAATAAAGACATTCGGGGATGGCATTCCATTTATCTTGCTAGGGATGAAAATACAGTCAGTATTTTCTATTTTATCGATAATCTAATATAGATGATTCATAAATAGAAGACATAGTAAATAGGTACTGATAATTGAATTATATTCCTCAGAGCATAGTATATGATGTAAGTTTTAATTATAACTTTATTATCTAAGAATGAATGTGTCCAATTTTTGTATAGCCTCTAATATTCAATGGCTCTGACATTTTGATTTTTATGTCTTTTAATTTGAAGAACTTCATATATTATATGCCCATATTCCTTTTTGGAGGAGGACAATTTGAACCCAATATAAAACAAAGCTGATTAACTGGTAAACCATCCCATGAAATTCTGTTGGCCAGCTTATCTAATAGAAGGTTTTCCACTAAATTACCCAGATGATCACAAACCTTGGACAATTACATCCCAACCAGCTCATGTGAGTAATTGCTAGGGAGGAAAATTGCAGTGAGGATGAGGGTGCAGATGTTCAGGTTCAGATGACCAAACCAAACAAGGGGCTTTCTCTTCTGTGATAAATTCTACTCATAGAAATCACTTTGTTATACCGAACATGCTTCATATGTCCTTAGTACAAAAAGATATAAAACAGAATGAATCTGTAAACTTTCAAAGCCTGTGCTAAAAGATTGAGGTTATTTCCTTTGCAAGAGCACTTCCGTCAACATCCAATAATTTAGTCACTCCCCAGACAAAGAAGCAAAGTTCCAGAACAACACATGCCTTTAAATATGTGCAAAGGTCTTTAATCAGCTGGTTGAGAAGAAAGAAAAATCCTGACCCCAGCTTGAAAGCATTCAGAACACTTCTCTCTAACAAGCTTGCCTTGTGTCCTGGTGCCAGTTCATGGTATTTCATTTTATGTTAGTTTTCTGGCCCATGCTTTCCATTGTTCATAGCGCAATTATTGTCTGGGAACCATTTTGGACCTGAAAAGGTGCTCTTTTCCCCTTATTCTCCTCAGCTATTGATTGAACCAGTTCATGCTGAAGTCTAGAGACACATTCTGTCCAGCCCGTTCTCTCAATGGTTGAAACCTCCCAGGACTGAGGGAGTGGGCAGGAGGCAAGTGCAATTCTCTGAACACACGTATGCACACTTCTACAATTCTGAATTGAGGCACTCCTGTGGATTCAGAACCTTCTATTTATGGTTACATGGTGGACTGATTATGTTGTACTGTTTCTTTTCTTCAGTCTTCTGTGGCTTCCACAAGAAGTGGAGTAAGTGTGTTACACCAGACCACACGTAGGGCCTCATTCAGTAAGCATTGGTCAACAAAGGATGGAATGAATGAACCTTGATTCCCCTATCTATCACAGACTCCTTGTGTTTAAAAAAGAAAAAAAAAAGAAAAAGAAATTCATTCAAAGAGTTTCCATGGGGAATTGGTATTTGGTGTCTTTAATATGACCGCATACAAACAAGCAAATATGGTTACTGTCTGTAAGAAAATGCACTCTCAGTGACAAGACCCCCCCCCCCGTGTGAATGAACTGGTTTCAGTGTGTATAGATACAGATAGAGCAGGCTGAAGAGTAGAAATTAAAGATCTCATCATGTGACTGAAGCACTCGGTCATGGCATTTCAATGACTTTGGCCAAGTTTTTTTTTTTTTGCCTATACTTAGATTTCTATACAGATTATAAGAGAATCATAATGAGGATTGTTTTATGGATTAATAACATCATTACACATGATGCACTTAATACAGTACCCATAGTTGGAAATATTAGCTAGTGTGGACAGTATTCAGGAGTTGGGTGTTCTTTTTTCTTTTTCTTTTTCTTTATTAAGGTAGGTTCTCACTCTAGCCCAGACTGACCTGGAACTCACTTTGTAGGCCCATGCTGGCTGCAAACTCACAGTGATCCTCCTACCTAGGTCTCTTGAGTGCTGAGATTAAAGGTGTGCACCACTTAATAAGGGATTAACGTGTTGATGTCTCCCATTCCCCTATTTCCCATTCCCATATCTAAAACTTTTGAGCGATGACAAGGCCCTACAGGTGGAAAATTTCACATTTGACTTCAACAAGACTTCGTTATTAAGATGTAGCCACACAATGCACACTTTATTCAGCAACGCAAAGAGGAACACACCCTTTGCCACCTTCAGTTGACACATAGCTTTTCCGCACATGCTGATTTCCCAAAAAAGCACACCCAGAAAGTGTACCAGAAAATCCACCACGACTCAGGGAACTGAGCGGAAGAGGAGGCAGAAAGATTGTGAGAGCTGTGGTGGGCGAGACTATCCAGAGGCATGGCACCCCTCAGTAACAACATACTAGGGCCAGGAGAACCTGGCTGAATACTAAGCTATCCATGGTTCCCTGTCACAAGTACTGATCCAGACGACCCATGGAGGAGGATATCCAGCTGGTTGGGGATGGGGGAGGGAGGCATCGGGGAATTGGGGATAACAATTCATTGTTTGCCCACTAAATAATGTAACTCATTATGGACAATAAAAAAAAGAAAGTGTAACAGAAAGGTGAGAGTCAGCTGCATGCACCCCAAGGTGGCTCCTCACTCAGTTTTGCTTATACTCCGCTCTGTGTTTTAACCTCTCTTGCTGCTTTGAATAGTTTCTACAGGAGTTTTGCATTGCTCTGAATACATTACCATTTAACTCCACGACTGAAGGGCCATTCGTTACTGTTACATATGAATGAACAAGTTTAAATAATAACTGTGCAATAATAACATACAAACTGAGTGAACAAAGATGTCCATGGCAAGTGACCCTAGCTCATGCACTAGATCACCTGCACAGGGACACCTTGTTTTACAGTGGGCTGGTGTTCCCAAACATCATTGCACACACAGCATTACTATAACTGCAATACAAAATTAACTTGGAGTTGATGAAACACAGGTGAATTTCAAGTTTAGACTTAGGTCTCATCCCTAGCATCTCTTATTGTGTGTCTATACAAAATCCAAATCAAAAAAAGAAAAGAAAAAAGAAAATCACTCCAAGCGGAAGTATGAACTGTAGATTGAAATAGTTTCCCATGTTTCTAATGGAAGACATCACTCTTCCTTCCTGCTTCTGCTGTGCTTGGTGCTGAAACCATTCTGCTAATCCTTGTAAGAGGTTCTTAGCCTTCACTGCACATGGAAATCCCCTGGGGAGATAGAAAACATTTAGATGTCTGGGTCTCCTAGGAGAGATTTGGAAATAGTTGTTCAAGGAGGCAACCTGGTGATTCCTATATTCAGACAGGGTTGAGAACCATTGTTCTAGATGAATAAATATCTAGAGTCAGTGAGTCGCATTTGAGGGCTACGGAAAAATAATCTGTAGGGAAGATTCATAGGGATTTTACTGATATGTGTTTCTTACTACCTAAAATTTAATAATGCTTATGTGACTCATAGACATATTTTATATGCAGCATGTACATATTTATATTGTTTATGTATTCACCATGTACTACTCTAGTACATGGTGAATACATTCGCAAAAATTGTAAAATATGGCACATATTTGTTGCTAATGAGGCATACAGCAAACAAGCACTTGGCTGTCACTTCTGTTAGCCATTTGGAGATGTGACTGTACAAACTAGTCTCGTTTTTTACTTGGCCTACAGGTTTGGATGGGTGAAGCACTGACTGCACAGTAGTTATCTTCTGTAAAGCCTCTCATTCCCTTGCTCTAAAATCTTTATTAACTCCTAGATGTCTGGTTTAATTCATTTAGCTTTTTCCTAAATATTTATTGCTCATCTAAGGGAATAAATACTTGTACCGAAATAAAGAAATAATAGTTTCACTTCTGACTAGTCAAGGAAACAATAAACAAATTTTTATTACAACTGAATATTGTTGTATAATAAGAGAAATCAAACCCAAACTCACCATGATAAAACCAACAATAGAAGGTCATTATTAATGGCAGAGCAAAGATGTCACCTGCATTTATCCTCAATTGTGTTTTTATTTCTTTTAATATCAACTTACTATGAGGATCATCTGTAAATGTCTGCTGCATCAGTTCAAAAATTGTCTGACAGCAAGCCCAAGGAAGTTGAAGATTATGAAATTTCATCTTATGAAAGATTGTTATATTTATTATCTTATTTGGTCTTTTTGTATCTTGTAAAATCCTAAATCCAGGGAAATTTCATTCTTAGGGATTAATAATGGTAGAAGCGTGGAATTCCTTGCTTTAGGGATGAGAAAGAAAGATTCTTCAAGTAGCAGTAAAAGTCTTGATCCTGATTTTTATTTAGCAAATTTTCCTGTTGTTTGGCACTAGGACATCAAGTCCTTAATAACTGAACTGCTGATATAAGTCAAGTTTAGTAAAAATGCTTTAAGACTCTTTGGACTACACCAAGGGGTCTCTTCTCTTGGTGAACCCTGATACCTGACCCTAGACTAAATCATGGAGTTACACATAAGTGTCCATGAAACAGACTACCACAATGAATTAAATGTCATTCTGATTGTTTAAAAGTAGTGATATTTGAGAAACCTAAAACATTATTATGGCTATACAAATATTAAGTTATGTAGAACTAATATATTTTTAAACATATAAATTTGTGTGCATTAAGCAATGATACACAGTATTAAGCAGAAAAATACTATAATTTATAGCCTATAATTTCTATATATGCTAATTTATATAAGCATGTCAGTATATATTAACTATAACCAATACATTAATAATAAGTCCTTTGGAGATAAGCATTGTAGCACAGATTGGTAAAAATTTCAAGTACATTCACAGTCAAAGCCCCACTTTCTATTTAATATTTCAATTTTCTTACTTAGAAAATAGGGATATTAAGTTATTGATCATTATATATTTAAATGAGACTACCATATATGCCCAAAATATCACACTGTATACATTCTAAAACACTAAAAAATACACAATTATCAAAAGTATAAGCAAGCACCATTGTAGACAAATGGTTAAGAATGTAAGATTTAAGTACAAACATGCACTGATTCAACTTCTCACTCCAATTGCCTAGTTTCATGTTTTACACAGTCCAGGAATAGAACACATGATTACCACATGCTTGTGAATGACTAAATCACTGTGCCCAAGCATGGAATCATCTGAGATAAATTAACAACAAACTTTGATGTAAATAGAAATGAAAAAAAAAACATTCTTTCAAGGAACATTGATTTTTATAATAAAGAAAATTATATATTTATATCTTTACTTTATATAAATATATAAATATAAAATTATATTTATATATAAATATAAATATATGTTATAGTTTATATATTATATATGTATATATATATTTGTCCAAAATAATAGCAGTAACATAATTATACCACAATTTCTTTTCTTATTTTACATAGGCCAAGATTGGCCCTGGGAATTAAATTAACTTCATGACTTAATTATATACTAATTTTGGATGCTATTAGCCATTTTCGTGTATTAGGGCTCTTTAATCAATAACAAAATTTTATTCTATGTGTGGTACTGAATTTTCCTCACAAATGTCAACATATTCACGAAGATAGTTACCAAGATCTCCTTCTATTAGATATTACAAAATAGACTCAAGAAGGACTCTTGTGTGCAATTAAACAGGCTATTCACAGGAAATGGACAAATTGGTCTGAAATTCAGCTTGAACTTCATTATGCTCTGAGATGTGACCACCTAAAAAAAGGTATGTTGTAACCCACAGACCATGCTTGACCCGCAATGGTATCCAGCCACAAGATGGTAGCATGTGTAGTGCTGGAAGGTATTACATGGGCTGCCAGAGGAAAAAGACCACAGATATTCTGAGAACACAGAGGTCATTGCTACCCAACTTTGAATGATACTGCAAGAATGCTGAACACACTGCTATACAGACAAGTAAGACAAGAAGTGCTCATATGTGCAATTGTGTCTAATCTTACATGGGTCATCAATGACTTCCTAATTGGCTAAGAGACCCATTCAGTGGCAAGGAACCCTTAACTGGAACTGGGATCCATGATAAACCCATATGAGGACCAAAAATCTAGGCTCCCAGGGAAAACCCCCATTAACCAGGGGTGTACAGAGAGGCTATACCCATTAGAATCTCACCAAATCAACAATGTTTGTCTCATTTAATCTATACTGATCTCACTCTCCATTGGAGATTCTGTTTGTATGTTTCATAAGCCAGTATGAAGCATGGACAATCCAACCCCACTAACAGGACCTGAGATGATGCCTGTTACCCAGGAAGGAGATGAACCACCCCTAACTTAAGATAAAGAACCCAAACAAAACTTTTGAGGAAGTGGCAAGATGAGCAAAAGATCTTCCTCCACAGTAAGTCAGATAACCTGGGAAAGGATAATGAAGACAGACACTGAGGATACCCAACCTCAGCAGTAAAACAGATTTAAACTCACTCACCATGGCTCAGGGATCTGAGCAGAAGAGGAGGTGGAAAGATTGTAAGAGCCATGGTGGTGGAGAATACCCAGAGACATTGCGCCCCCCCCCCCAGCAACAACACACAAAGAAGGGGGGAAAACAAGCTTGCTATCTCTTGTACAATCCATAACCTCCTCATGCCATGGACTGGCCCAGCAAGCTCACTGAGGAGGGCCCCCAGCATGTTGGGGACAGCGAGGACGGAAATGGATGTACACCATCCTAAGACTTGCTCATACAATGTATCTAATCACTGATAATAAATATGATCACAAAAAAGAAAGGTGTATCATATGCAATGCAATGAAATAGCCTAAGAGTAGTCAAGTCATAAAACAGGGAACAATGTGAACACATCACAGTTAATGTAATCATCTAAGAATAATGGTCATTCTTTTAATCGGTTAAAAAGTCTTTTTATTCTCTTCTCTCCTCTCTCTCTCTCTCTCTCTCTCTCTCTCTCTCTGTTGTGTGTGTGTGTGTGTGTGTGTGTGTGTGTGTGTGTGTGTTGTGTGGTTAATAAACACTTTACCCACTTTACTAGCCTCCCAGGCACCTAGATCTTTTTCTTTAATTATTGAACTTTTGTTATGAAAACTTAGTTCGCTGGTATAAGGTCTTAGCCACGTGTGAGATAGGCAGTGTGCCTTTGTGAAAACAAAGGAGCACCTCAGCTTACCAACTTCTCTTGTAGTGCCTAAGATTTCTCTTTTTGCCATCTCATGGCCTTCAAAACATGGAGAGAAAAAAAAAAACGCCCATGGATCTGCATCAGGCTTATTTAATGTTGCCAACTGTCTTTACCCACTTCTTCCTGCAACTATTACATACACGTGGGAATATTTGATAATTAGAAAAAATATCACCACATATTCTGCTTGTGATTTGATTCCTTTTTTACATGAATGAAAGTGCATAAATCTTTCCTGGTGCATCATACCTTTCTTCTTGCAATCTGGCTCAAGATAAATCTACCCGAGTTCTCCCTGTGGCTTCTTACAGTTCCCACATCTGTGCACCTCATTTCCCTGCAGTGAGTAATGTGAGTGCATAGTTACAGTCCGTGTTCCCACATGCATCACACTTGGTTTTGCGTTGCTATCATGAAGAGGAAAACACCCAAATCAGGGACTTTTTACATAGCTTCCTTCTTAGCTCTCTGCTGTTCACAAAAGGCAACAGTCCAATCACCATTGCTGATTTTCAACAGGTTCCTTTGCCAAATCAAAACCAAGATCAGGATTGTAAATACTAATAAAACATGTAGTTTTTATTATAAAAAGATTCTACATAAAAGAAATCAACATGAATTATATTAATTTTCAACAATGTAAGATCCAAAGAAACATAAGAGCTCAAGTTCTATGGTCAGATCTCTGGGATTAAAACTCATTCTATGACTCTATTGTTGTTACTTGCTACCCTTATGCTCTTGAAAAGTGAAGTTTACACAGCTATTATCTCATAAGCTTCATGTGCGTGGGCTTTGGGAACATGACTTATCACTATCACCATCTACATTATGTTACTAAGTTTAATGTGAGCAGTAAATGCCAGAAAAAATAAATCATTGATGAAGTAATGTGTAAAACAAGTGTCAGTGAATTTCAACAATTGCTTCTTGGCCTACAAATGTGTACCTGGAATACTTTTAAAGTGCTCAGTTTCACAAATCATCTGGATAACACAAATCAAAATCACCTCTGCCCAATAACAATGGCACTTAACAGAAAATAGAGGTTCCTCAAGAAATTGAAACTAGAAATACTGTGATACACATCAATCCCAGGACAGGTTCTATTAAAGTCATCGGTATATTGAAATGATATCTACATGTTCATGTTCATTGCAACTAACATATGGAAAGTGGCGAAGTGTCCATTGACTGGCAAGTGAAGAAATAAAGTATAGAATTCACATACAATGGAGCACTACTCCTATTTGTGCTAAGAGTGATGGAACTGGAGACAACAGTATTGAGAGAAAAAAATCATACGCATAACTGCAAACTTCACATGATCATACACTTATGTGCCTCTAAACAGTTGATTTCATTGAATTTTAGAGTAGAATAATAATTACCAGATGCTAAGAAAGACAAGGCGTAGAAGAGTGAGGAGATAGATGGTCATCAAAAGACACTAAGTGATAGGGACCAAAATGTTAATAATAGAAAATAAGCATTATTCTTCTTAACATCGTGGAGCACATGCCATATCAAGATGATGCCATATGTTTCTTGTTATCATTTAATTTAATTACTATGGCAGCTTTGTGACTTAGGTATGATCATTTCATCATTTTGTAAATGTGTGACATAAACCTAGGAGACTTTAATCAAGTCACTCACATAATTAACAAATGAAAAAGGCAGCAAACTTCACTGTGCACATCTCTAAGGCGGGGATGTCTAATCTACTGTAGAGTCTTTATTTGTTTGCTCTATGTTTGTTTGTTTTGTTTTTTTGAATTAGCTTGCAGTGCAATTGGTTTCAGTATGACATTTTCCTGGGCACTTCATTTTCATTGGTCCCCTTCCCTGACTCCTCCCCCATTCTCCTAACCCCTGATGTACATCTTGCCTCACAGAGTAGTCTCACTTCCACTCATGTCTAGTGAATGCTCTTATCCTCTTCCTACCTACACCCTCCCCTTTCTTATTTCTCTCATTCTTTCATTCTTCCTTCTTTCATCTATCTCCTGTAAGTCCCCAATGCTCTATCCTCAGGTCTCTGCTCAACTATAGGACTAAGGTTATACATGCATGTGACCCCGCCAACAGTTTATGTGGGTGCTAGGGATCAAACTCCAGTGGTCTCTTGGGCCTTCATGCTTTCATAGAAGGTGATCTAAGCAACTGAGCCATCTCTTCAGCCCCAAAGGTCACCCCACACCCATTTTGGACTGTATATCATACCTTAATCATACAAAAGGCTTTCATGTAAAGAATTTTGTGACCCTTCTCCAAGTTTTAATTCAGTTACTTTAATGTAGCTAAGCAGACATTGTACTGAGTTTCATTCAAGAATGGATTCCACCTCCTTTTGCACTGATCACACTAATAAGGGAAACCTTATAACTGCCCCACTACAGGATTTTAAATACCACATGAAAGGGAAGGGCCAACTTCGCCTGACCTGGGAAATAAACTCCTGTAGCCCTGGGTGGAGGATATTGTCCCCTTCCTTAGAGGTGAACTGAGAAACTGAAAAAGGGGGATGGAAGGAATTGGGGAGGATGGGAAGGGAAGAGGGACTTATATAGTAATTTAAACCAATAATGAATGAATGCCATAAAATCTTTACTTTCATAAAGTAAGCTTTCAAGGAAGCCATGGGCATTATTTGGTAAGAGAGACCCTGAGTAGGGTAGGAAAAAGCCCAACACCAAGACAATTTGCTCTGGTCTGTTACTCCCTGTCCCAGTCATTGGTTACTTCCCACACTGAGCTGTTGATCAAAGAGACTCACAAGGTCCCCAAAACAAGACAGGAATATGTCAGAGATCTTGAATACGTGCCCCAGGCAAAAGATAAGATCCTATTGCTGAAGATATCACAGACTGTTGTCATACAACACCAAGAGACCCTGCTGCATTCAGAAAGGTAACTGGCTCCCAGATGGAAGCCTGTGTATTGTTGGAAGGCATTGTTACAGGAACAGTCAGAGGAAATGGACCAATGATATGCTAAGAAAGTAGAGGGTATTGATATACAACACTGACTAAAGTTAAAACAATGCTGAGGACACAGCTATATGGTAGAGACCAGCAAGCCAAGAAGTACTCATCTGTACAATAGCTGTGCTGAACCTAGGTGGGTAATCAATGGCTTATTGATTGGCTAAGAGATCTACTCAGTGGCAAAGAACTGCAACAAGAATCCATGGTAAACTTTTATGGGGACCAAGAACTTGGCTTCAAGGGGAAACCCCCACTAACCAGGGATCTAGAACGATGCCACACCCATCAGAATCTTGCTCAATTAACAATGTTTGTCTCATTTAACCTATACTGATTTCACTCTGTTGGCTATTCTTTTTGTGTTTCAGAAAGTAGCGAGAGCCATGGAAAACCCAATTCCACCAACACACCAACAGGACCTGAGATGCCACCTGATTTCCAAGCAGGAGATGAACCAACCCTAACTTAAGATATAGTACCCAGGTGAAACCCTCCAGGAAGTGGTGAGATAAACAAAAGATGTACCTCCACGGCAAGTCAGATAACCTATATCGGACAATGGAGACAGACACTGAGGATACCCACATAATCTAAGGCAGAAATTCAGAGACCCCTAAGACCTTCAACTATAGTAAAGCAGACTTAAAACTCACCCACCAAGACTCAGGATCTGATTGAAAGAGGGGGCTGAAATATTGTAAGAGACACAGTGGGGGAATACCCAGTCTTTACCCTCCTCAGCAGCAACACACAAAGAAAAAAAATGGCTACATCTCGTACAATTCATAACCACATTCCATTGTCTGGTCCTGTCAACCCAATGAGAAGGCTTCCAAAGGGTTGGGGACAGGGTGGGGGGAAATGGGGGTACCATCACAAGACTTGTTCATTGAATGTATCTAATTATTTACAATACATATTTTATTTAAAGAAAAAAACTTTAAAAAAAAAAGTCAATCCTAGTCAGGAGACCACCCATACCAAAAGGTAGGCTGCTAAGGAAGTGGGAGAAATAAATAGTGTATCAGCCGCCCCCCCCCCACGCCCGAACTGCATTAGTGCAGTTGCTAACAGACCTTCACTGAATAACCTTTTCACTTTCCTGAGCTCTAACTCAGAAAGCATATTTTTCCTTTTTTTCTTTGATTTTCTCTCCTCTTCCTCCTCCCTTCTCCTCCCGTCCTCTTTCTCCTTCTCCCCACCCCCCTTCTTTGGATACTGGCTGAAATCTTAAAGCATGCTTGCTGGACCACTTTGAGTCTTTTCCACCCTTTTTCTCTATAAATCTCTCTTGTCTTACTCCCTCCTCACCTCCCTTGTACTTAATGTTTCTCTTAGGTGCAAGTCCAAGAACTGGACAGTCAAAGATCTCTAAGAGGGGGACCTGACAGCCTGACCTCTTACAGATTCCTGGGCAGAGCTACCCAGCGAACATATATAAAGATCCACTGGCATATATTGTGTAACACACAGACTTGACTGTTTTATGGAAGGAAAATATAATAAAATGAATGAGTGACCATGCATGCTGCAAGCCCTGTAGTAGGAAAGTTCAGTGGTATAATCTTCACGTGAGTCAGGAATTACAAAGCAGCATTTACTACAGTAAAACCCAGGTAGAGTTTAGTTAGTTGAAGTCTGAAATTCTTTATACTTGCATACGGACTTCTGGAAGCAAGACGATACTGATTTTTTAAAGAGAATAAGTTCATCCAAGGTGCATCATAACCAGAACTACTTTCACTGTGAGTTTGTTTGGTATTTCTTATTCCACATTGGTTTCTTTTTTTGGGTGGTGGTGATAGGGGGTCTTATTTAAAACAAGCAGTTAACTTTGTATGGTTGACATTTAACAGACTCGTGTACACTTATCTAAGAACAATCTGAAGAATGACAATTCAAAAGGTCACTCTCAAGACATGACATATTCAATAATGCCAAATAAAATAACATTTAAGTATCAAAATGCACCTCCTTTGGGTCAACTTGCTCCTTTTTTGGAGGCCTTATATTCATTCCCTTAAAGACACCTCAGTTCACTGTTAATAATTTAAAATTACTCCAAATGCTCTAACAGTTTAACACATCTTACTGGTAGTTCTTCATTTTGTTAAAATGGAAAAAAGTCCCTGGAACACCTAGTTTTACAGTCTTATTACTATTAAGGTCCCTGCCGAAATTGGCAAAAATCAAATAATTTATGATAAAATTAACCGGGGAATTAGAAAAAAAAGATATGTGTAAGGTCGGGTATAATTTCATGATTCTATAAATGAATCACATTGAGGCTTAGACAAGATGGCACACTATAAAATTTTAATAATACCACAACTCATAGTATTCTCGAGAGTGGGGAAATGCCTCTGCAACCTGGAAGGAAAGAATTATGAATGGAGTCATTGGACTAATCCAATGTGGGCTGCGCCAAACACTAAGATTAAAGATCAGTATTGTCATCCAAAATAATAAACCCTTCTTAGTAAGTCTGAATCAAGTGCTGAAATCTATTTCTAATAAGTGTTGACTGATCTTGGCAAATCTGGAGAAATAGACCACACATAACTAAAATTCAACAAGTCATCACTGGTTTACTGTCTCAGAGGAAGAGAATGAACAAAAGCAAAATGATTGATTTTAATGAGAAAATATAAAAAAATCAAACTAAGATATTGATAATAACATTCAAAGATAATAACATTCATATTTTAAAAGCCTTCATCTGAACCTGACTTTGGCTTTTGGTCCAAGTTTACAAATAAATGAGGGTTTAACGATGAAGCAATCTTTTAATGAGTAGTATGAGGACTTTTCCATATTCTCTCAGCACCTTGGAATAAAAAAGTAATGGGTTCAGAGTAATGATTTGTGACTGACATTTTGAACAGTGTGGATTTTATTACACATACCAATAAAAATAAACCACATCTTTAAAATATAGATGATAGGTCTCCTTTATGGTCTTTGAAATTTCCTATCTTATATTTTGACTACAACCTTTAAAAATTATAAATGGTGTCCCTTTTATTTCTTCCATTTCTTCCATACTTGTCTTTTTTTTTCTTTAATGAAATCTGTTTAACTTGAGAAAATGCAGGGAAACTCTTCCTCAGGCAGTTTTCCCAGTATAGGAAAGAAGCTTAACATTTATTTTGGGGCACACTGAGATGTCTAGTCCACTATTCATGTGCCCTTTAGAATCCTCTCCCCCTGTTTATCATAAGCCCAAGCTACCCATACATACAAGCAGCCGTTCCATTTCACTGTTTTCAGCAATATGTCCATGATCAGACTTTGAACATTTCAACCCCACATATCCTTGCCACAGCCTCTTCAATTCTAACATCTTGGGCTAGATCACCATTCATACAGAAGACTCATTAAAACAAACAAACAACAAAAAACAAAGCTAGCTTTCTTTAAACATTTATAGCAATTTTAATCTCTCCTTTGAAAAGCCATAACCACAGAGAATTAATTAATCTTGACAAAAACTAGGAGGCTATTTGTACTTTAAAATATTAACTTCTTAAATTCACATCTTTCAGCCAATTTCCCAGTTTTCTTGCTTTTATATCTGGTATCAGGAAATTAAGGTCTTATACCTCACCTTGGACTTTCTTTCTACCACCCCCTCCTGTCTTCTGGCATAGCTTCAAATTGTGGGTCCACTGCTGTACATGTTTGTGTTAGAAAAGGCTCCAGAGTCCCACAAGTACCTGCTTGATTGGGTTGATATTTATAAACCATGAAGGATTCTCTCACAAAACAAAAATTCCTGATGCATGGAAGCTCCAGGAATTCTCCATTGTGCAGGTCAGAACACCTGAGGACCCATGGTCTCCCACCTCCTCATTCTGCAAGTGATCATAGGTGCTGGTTTCCTGTGCAAACAATACTCAGGGATGCACCAAGGAGAAAATCCACCCCAATCTCTGTAATAGCCCTGTCATACTTGTCATTGATAAGGAAGGAGCAGAGCATTTCCTTCACAAGCAATGACTAGGAAGACGGGCAACCTAAATCGGGATCTTCCTGGTACTAGTGAGAGGACATTCCTGCCCTATCTGAGCAGCGGATCAAATTATCTGAGCAGCGGATCAAATGTGAGGCTCTGCCAGCATGGATGGAAAAGAGAAAGGCTGGTGACCACCCAAAGCACTGCTTCTTTATTTTATCAGTATTTTGGTGGTGTTGTTGCTAGCATTCCTGCTATTGTATTAGGGAAGAAATAATAGAATTATAATATTAATGGTTTACTTTGATTCTACCCTATTCCATAGATTAATATGAGTTTATAGCAATTGTTAAATTTTCCAGTTTAAAAAAAAAACATATCAGAGTAAGGCAGAAAGAGTCCTTTGCTTCAAATAAAGAAAAACAGCAAAATGTCACTCTCAAGGTTTACATTCTGACACTGATATTTCTCTGCCTTTGGGGAAGATACCATTTTTTTTAAAAGCAATATGTAGAGGTAGACATAGCCTGAATCTAATCAACTTTACACTTTAAGACCCTTCGGCGACACACTCCTTCAGCACACTCAATTATTCATTCTGGTACTGTAAAAATCATAAAATAGTCTGAAAATTTTTATGAGCTTAAATCCTTCAAATATCCCCACCTGCCTGTGCAAATACATCAACCCTTTCTTTCTCTGAACTATCTACATATGATTGGGCATGCCATCTACCTCTTGATTCATTCATTTCCAATGACTAAAAATTGGTTTGATAAAAGGCACCCTACCTCTTCTGCAAAAACGGGCACCATTGATCACAAGCTTCCCTCCACATAAAAGTGAACGTAGCAATGTTCGGTGTAATTACTGTAATCATGGATGTACAGTGTTCTCTTGTGGCTGTTTTGTCAGAGCAAGGGACTGCGGAGGCATCTGCTCCTGCCAGTTTGTCTCCAGGATATGACAAGAGCTAAGCTCTAAATGAGCTGAGCCATCCCTGATCGCTGTGCACAATGCCATCAGCTGCAGGTGTTTGCCCGCCATCCACTGTGATGTTACCTTGCTTCAGGCTGTGCTGTGGGGGATCCTCACAGGGTTTCATCTGTCTGCCATGTGCTCGACTCCCTTCTAGCCCCAGGGAGTTTACTTTCATGCAGGATGGCTTCAACTTCTCAGCATCGCATGAATCCTGAGCCCTCATTGTGGGAAACTGTGCCCTGCCATCTGGTGTGAAGTGTGGTACTGAGAGATGCTGAAAGAATTGGTCTCATAATTGAATGTGGCGAAGGTAGGTGTCATTTCCATAAACAAGACTAGACAGCACAATAGCTTAGGAGACTTGAACTTCAGTCTGGAATGCATTCCTTTGTTTTCATCGTCCTGTCATTTTTGCAAATGTTATGAGCTTTAAAATATGATTTATTACTTTACCTACTGATGTGCCTTTATTAGATCATAAGCAGCTGAAGTAGCAAAATTTGGTAACAAGCGATTTCACAAGTAATCATGCAATCACAGGGGGTGAGCGCATCCAAGTGCCGCTGGATGGACAGTAACAGGCAGAAAGGTACCGAGGGGTTCTAAGAAAAAGATTTCTGGACGGGCTGGCACTGATGAGACCAATCATTCAGAGCAGAGCAAGGCTCCACCCAGGTCACACCTACAGTGGCTCTTCTGCCTCTCGGCATTTTATGTTACTGAAGAAAACAAGCCAATTCGGACAGTGTCCGTTACCTTGCTACACATTTACAGAGTATGTCATCACATTTAAACACATAACAATCATGCAATAGAAATCATGTCAACATTTTCTTCATTAAAGACAAAAAAATCTGAAAATCAGTAAGTTAGAATATTAATGAACTAGAGTGAGTAACTTTTACACTTGGGACATTCATAAGTAAGAGTCAGAGTCCAAAGGCTTCATTTTAATTCATAGTTTTTTTAAAGAGTAATTATACAATGGGATAGCCTACAGAGGTGTTTTTTTTTTTTGTTTTGTTTTGTTTTGCTTTGCTTTTTAATGAAAATACTGATGCCTGTCATATTAACTGTATTGTTTTTGGAATCTGAGTTCCTGCAATTAAAAATTATTATATGAGTGATTCTGATGGGATTTTTCATGGAACTCTATGATTATATTTAACCTCACAAGAATAAATGTAAAATGTCACTCAATGAGAAAATGAAGAGGAATCTGTTTACAGGCACATTATCTAAAAATCTAGGGTTTTTTGTTGTTGTTGCTTTGATTTTTCTTGTTTAAATATGACAAGGTGAGCTTCTTCCCTATCCCTGGGCCTCAGACCATCCAGAACATTTGGGCTTGTTACTGGATCTTAGGGTGAGGATGACAACAGAAAAAATGCCAAAGATATGTTAAATTCTAGATTTTTGGAAGTGGAGAACAAGTAAAAGATGAAAAATTAACTTTTTAAAATGTCAACAGTACTCAGTCATCTATATGGACATGACAGCTTGATATACATAAAATTATTATTTTCCAAAAACTCAAGCAATTCTCTGTGACCAAAAATATTCATGAAAATCTATGTTCTGTAAGGAATTATTTCAAGATATTGAAACTTAAGTAAGATGACTGCAGTATTTTCTTTAATAAACTGCCAACTAAAAATAATATAAAATTATTTATCTTTGTGATTTAATATTTGCCAATCTTTCTCCTTATAATCAAAAGTTTATACTCCCCTCTTAATCCAAAATTCACAAAAAAAAATGCAGCACATAAACCTACAAGGGGAGATAGGGTGCTGGATAGGAATAGGTATTGTGGGACCCAACTGTGCGGATTTGAATCCTGGGTCATTATCTTGTATTAGTTTGTCATTGGGGACGGGTAACTTAAGTCCTCTTACCTCAACTTCTCACCAAAAAAAAAAAAAAAAAAAAAAGGAAAGAATAACCACAATGCTCCCTTGCTCCTTAATCATGAGGATTATATAGAATGAAAAAATATAACAGAACCCTGGAGAACTCCAGAAAGATTTACTGTCCTCACTCTCATTTTAAAACTTAAAACAACAACAACAACAACAAAAAAAAAACCCTTCACTTTCCAATAGAGGACTACAGAGCTTTGGGGTGGGGAGGGGCCCCTAAGTTTACACACAGGAAAAGGAACTCCAGAGCATCTCTTGAGCACCAGTTTAAAGGCACTTGTCACTAGAGAATACAGTGTTCCTGAGACAGGCAGCAGGGTTCTGTGCAGACATACTTTCTCACTGATGACATTCCTGGAGTTCTAAGTAGGAATCACTTCAAAGGACTCAGTTTCAATACTCTTCACAAATACGTCTTATAAACAGCCTGTTGCAGAATTTGTCATTGGATGTAAGAGAAAACAATCTATAATGAAAATTATTCTATGTGTTGTTTTTGTAACATGGGTTCAAATTATTGGTGTTCTAATTGCAGTTTTTGGCTAAAAATAATTTTTGGTCTGTAAGAACATAACATCCGCTTTGGATACTGCTGTTGGGATTTTCAATGTCTGCCACAGGCCCATACATTAATCTGCAGGCTTGATCAGTGACATAGGTCATTCGGTCTTTGGGGCCACTGTCCATTCCGACCTGTTTCCTCACAATAATCTGCAGAGCAAATAATCTGTCAGACATTCCACCATGGTGCACTATGCAGTGGTTCAAAGAAACAGGGACACATGGACTAAAACCTCTAAAACTGTGAGCCAAGATTAATGTTTGCTCCTTTTAGTTATGTATCTTAAGCATTTTTCAGAGGGATGAGAACCTGACTAATTCAAAAAGTTACCCCAGATCAAAATGCCCTGATCTAATAGAATCTATCCACAACTACAAAGTCTATCAATAACACAAGAGAAATAGTGAAATACGATAAACATCAGAGCACTAACTCAAGACGTCAGGTATCTTTTTAAATATGTATATTAGTAAATAAGTTACCTCTGAATAGGATAAAAAGCTCTTCCATGAAATAATAATCTCCTTTAAATGCAAATGGCCCTACAGACACCGGTATTTTTGATTAAGATTAAACTTCCTAAATAGGTCTCTAGTAGACAGAGCCCTGCTAGACATGAATCATGGGGGGAAAGATATTGAGTCTAACTGTACTAGGTATGTTGAGAGCCAGTTTGATTTCTGACTGTTCATGCCTCTCTCTCTCTCTCTCTCTCTCTCTCTCCATGAATATGGATGTATGCAATTGAGCCATCTTCTTCCACCATGAGAGCTTCCCCTGGAATCTGTCAGCCTAAAATAAACTCTTTCCTTCCATACACTGCTTCTTTTGGTCATTTCTTTGTCCCAGCAATGAAAGGGTGCCCACAACATCTTCCCTAGATAATAATGTCCTGATTTAATAGAACCCCCAACTACAAAGTTTATCAATATCATGAGAAAAATTAAAAAAAAAATAAAACATGACAACATCAGTGCAATAACTCAGAGTTCAGGCATCTTTTTAAGAATCTCTACTAGAAAATAAGATATTTCTCAATAGGTTAATAAGCACTTCTTCAACATAATCTCAAGAACTAATATTTCAATTCAATACACCCATAACAGAAAATGTGTAACATCTGGTTTACATGCATTGTTTTTGATGGGAAACCTTCAGAGAACTTTGAAGCCATTATGACAAGCTTTGCATATGTAGACAAAACTATGACAGGGAACTATATACCACATTTAAGATCTCATAGAATAAGATGTAAAGAAAGGACACGTGACAAAATGTCAAGGTCGTTTCCTTTGGGTAATTGAATCATAAATAAGAAGATGGTTATAATTGTGTGCAGAAAATATATCTGGGTGTGGTGGCACCCACCTTTAATCCCAGCACTCAGGAGCTGGAGGCAGGAAGGTCACCATAAATCCAAGGCCACCCTGAGACCATATAGTAAATTTCATGTCAGCCTGGGCTAGACTGAGACCATGTCTCAAATCCCTTCCCCAAAAATAAATAATAGAAAGGGAGTCAGAATGTGAATACAGTAGTATCATCCTACACCACACACACAAAAATAAACTATATATGCTGAGGGGAATTTGAAGGACCACACATTATTTTTTTTTCTTTTAAATATTCATGTTCTCACAAAATCATCTGGCATATCACTATTGGCTCCTTCACTAACAGGAGTAGTGGCAGTGGATCTCAAAGGTAACCCAGCAGCCTAGGCAAAGGTGTCTGAGTATGGAACAGATCTTGATTCTGCCCCTCAAGAAAACTCATGCTTGAACAGCAAAACATTGATATACATGAATCAATGGAATTTATTTAACTGGATTAAAAAAATCTGCTAGGGAATAAATTTGGGGCTTTGCCTATACTAGGTAAATATTTATCCACTGAGTTACATCCTTAGACTTGACTTTCACATTCTTTGGACAGAATCATCTAGGTTGGAAGCCCAGTTATATCATGTACCAGCACTGTGATCTTGGGCAAGGCACACTCCCCATTTCAGTTCCATTCATCATGACACATAGATGACAATAACAGTAGCCATCTTGTGTGGTGACTATGAACAGGATACGAAGTAATATAGATATATGTTTGAAGGAAGGCTTCTCACTTAGGAGGTATTCAATGTATGTTGGCCATTGATTATTTCTCTAATCATTAGTGATGAGCACACCAAAAGAGGGTCATGGACTATGCTACTGAGTCATGTCTGGTTAAGATTTGACCAATGGCACTGAGAAATCAAGCTGGAGCTGAGGTGGAAACCTCCTCCCTCTTAACCAGCTAACAGAAAAGTGGAAAAAGCTGTGGCTGCATGCAGCCCTATGGGAGAGAGAACTCATCAATGGTGGTGAACAGCAGTGGACCTTGCAAGTCTTAAAACAGGCCAGACAGGCCAAATATGCCAACTGGGGCAATAGTGGCATTTCTATTGTGGGGGAAACCAATGGCTCTCTATTTGGACCTGTTCCACAAGATGGAATATATACCTGGTACAAAGACCTATATATTGGGGGAGGTCATGAGCCCTAGGGGAGTAACACCTGCTGTTGTCTGGCTCAATGCATATATTATACCCACCAAACTGCCTTATAAGCACTTAAAATATATTACCATGTTTATATTATTATAAGCTCTTCTTAAAAATGAGCATACCCACATGATAATGCTACTTTCACTTTTGACTAGAGAAGCTTCTCTTTTTCAGATGACAGTGACCACAGGGATAATGCAAAAGATACCAAAGTGCTGAGGAGAAATGACAGTGGAGTGTTACATACTGGGACAGCTCTGTCACACTTCCCAAGGCTCAGGGTACATTGCAGAAGAGGTGGCGGAAAGACTGTTAGAGCCAAAGGAAGGACATGACTGCTTATAATGCAAACCTGCAGATACAAAGTGGCCTTGATGTTCATGACTTTCAATGCATGATAATACCTATACATTATGGGAGGAAAATAAGATGACACTGAAATGAAACAGAGACTAATTGAGAAGGGGAAGAGATATGGGGGAGGGTGGGGAAGGAATTATAATGGTTTATGGCCTATAATTATGGAAACGGTGAATAAAAAGTTTTAAGAAGTAAAAAAAAAAAGATTTGACCAATGCAAGACAAAATTTTAACAACTACAATCCCATATTTCTACTAGCACAGTTTATGACTTATAACTTGATAATTTTCATTCCTTCCTTACCTCACATCATTCTATAGTATGTTCTCTCCACCAGCTAAACAATTTTCCCACCATATTGCATAACCTTATGCTCAGATTGCACTTATGTAGTATAGTTTGATTACTGTTCTTTTTGTTGCTAGTTATTGCTACAAATCTCTTACCTGCCCAATCAATTAAGCTTTATTACAGAAATGAATATATAGGAAAAACAGAAGGGAATTGGTACCATCTTTGGCTGCAGGCATGTAGTGGGGAATCTGACAATATATTCACTGGGGACTGGATACTTATCCAACAAAGCAAACATCCATGGGGATGAACCTTGGATGGCTCACATTCTATGCTATTGGTTCAATATTTTCATGGACTCCTGTTATTATCTCCATTTTGCTTCAAATGGGTATGGGAAGGCTCTGCTGCCCGTGAGAACCCAGGCTCCAGTGCCTCTTTGGGTGTGGTGTTGCAGAACCTCCCCATGTAGTTGTACACCTGCCCGATCCTTTCCAAGCTGCTATGGAGATGTCAATAACTCAATGTAAAGGGGATGTCCAGCCAATCAGGACGAACTAAAGATCATTCTTTACACAGTTTTCAAAAGGCAGACATGATGGTGAAAATGACATTAACACATAACTGACATTTATTCTCAAGTCATAGGATGCTTGTAATACGTTACAAAATAGAATGAAGCAAAAAAGTGGGCCCCGCTTGTGTGGGTAATGAGTGTGCTTTATGGTATGAGAAACCTGAAAACAATAAAGTAATGTTGCACACGCCTTTAATCCCAGAAGTAGGAGGCAGTGGCAGGAGGATCACTGTGAGTTTGAGGCCACTGTGAGACTACGTAGTGAATTCCAGGTTAGCATGAGCTACAGCAAGATCCTACCTCAAAAAATTAATATTTTTAAGTTATCCTATTTTGGAAGACTCATTAAAAATTCAAATCACCAAAATTGTTGAGAAGTATATGACATTTTCCACACACCTCACATTTTATATAAGAAATACAACCTAAAGAGGAAATGCATTATTTAGAAAACATTCTCTAAAATTCAGATCGATTTAAAAGAACCTGTTCTGTAAGTATAGTCTGTGGTCACTATTATTTCTGCAAGTGTTATACTTAATATGTCTTTTTAGAGCAAACCGTACTGTTTATATAACAAATTACCCTTTTAAGTTGTTCAGAGACAACTACATATGATATTTTCACCAAAATATCAAATGAGCATGTTAGAGCAGATGCACAAAAGACATAAAATTACTAGGTAGAATGGAGAGATACCATCAAAATTTTTGATTGAGTCATACTTTGTTTACTCTGCATTTACTTACCAAAGCCACAGCTTAATAGTTCTGTTTATAAAAACAATGTTAGGCAAGCTCAATATGGAGAACAAATAAATGTGAACTCATTTTTAACTTGTAGATGCATGCATTGCACACACATCTTTTTATTATCAGCGAGCTCCCAAATTAAAATTGTTACCACATGCTAAGTAAACTCTTTCAGATGTTCAACAAAGGAGATCAAAAGAAAGTTCATCACATATTTTTAGATCTCCAACTGGGCAAACATATAGGAACACAGACATGTCAAAACATCAAGTCATCCAAAGGTAGAGCAATTTGGAAATTTTCAGTTCAATGAAACATCTCTGAAGTGTAGTTTAGTGTACTGTCCTAACTGACACCCTACAGGTGTGACAGTTCATAGAAATTTATTTAGTAGTTGTCTGGGGGGACAACATGAGTAAGGAGAGAGAATAACAGAAGGTCATTAACTTGGGAACAGAAGTTCAATGCCCCCCCCAAACAGAAAACAATGAAACAGAGCATGCTGGGGGAAAGGACCCCCCCTGGGACTTCATGGAAAGCAACATAGATAGTTGATCTTCAGTTCTGAGTGTGGTGATGGGATTGATAAGTGGTGTGTCTAAAGATATTATTGGAATTCTCTTTGCTTCATATAAATTCTCATTGCTTTCTTCCACCACCCTCTGTAGATAGAGGAAATACAAAGGACCTACTCAAGATTGGGTAAAAATCCAATTGACTTTCTTATATGTTTCATTTTTACCTGAATTATTCAGAACAATGATTATTTCTACATCTGAGATCTGTGATTTAAGAACGGGTGGTATATTTCCGTGTGTGATACATGTGACATGGGGGAAAAAACAAGAAAAAATACTTCCTGTGCATTTGTAATGACTTTTTAAGTGTTTTATACAACTGTTATAATCAACATGTGTCATTTTTAGTGTTATTATGCTAAACTGTAGTTGAAAGACATTTTTCTTATAATGCTTCTCCCAATAGAGATGTTACGAATATCTTATTGGGCAGCATTTCTGATCATTTTTCTACTATTTTTTACTTAAAGTCAGATGAGTAAACAGGCCAAGAAATCACAGTAGGAAGAGATTTTCATGAGAGGCCAAAGCAGGGAGTGAGGGAAACTATCAGATGGATTCAAAAGAGTACCTAAATTATCTACTTTTCTAAAAAAGACATATCAGACCACTTTTAGTATGTCTTGGTGGAAAATAGATAGTTTGTTAAAGAACATGTACACAGTGATAGAAGAATTTGTCCCTGGTGCTATTGCCCAGAAGATCAAAATTCGGGGCATTTAAGGGTTCAGACACTCAAATTTCTAAAGAGCACAAACTAGACATGAGTGTTATCAATGTTGTTGCAGTCATTTTTTCTCAAACAATTGCAGGTGAACAGGCAGCAGTTTTGGCCCAAAGATCTTTCTGTGCCATCTCCATCTTCTCACACCAGTCGACACAGTAAATTATGACTCAAAAACCATGGGATTTCAATATTACAGAAGTCTCATTCAACGGAAATAGTTGAAGGAAGCCATGGATAACCACCCTACTTGCCAAAAGTATCAACAAAATAATTGAAGTTTTGATGAATGGATAAGTTCTTTCAAATATCTTGAGCTGCAACACATGAAATATCACATGTAATGATCATATAGAAGATATAACATGTGATATGGAATGGTTGTATATGTGCCCCTAATTTATAAGTATTTAGACTAAAGTTTACATCAAAAAACCTGACACTAGATCAAAAAGGTGTATAAATATTAAAAAAGAGAAACTCTTCATGATAATATCACCAAAGAAACATAGCAAGTAAGCATTCTGAAAAAAAAAAACTCTACCTCAAATAAAAACTATTATTTCACTATAGTAGGAAGAAGTTATATTGTGCTATTCTTGAAAGTATGTTAGTAATCTGCAATTGCTACAGTCATCCGCTCTACAAAAATGAACCACACCACTATAGATAAAGCACAGGCCTGGGAAGCCAAATTCTAATTCTCAATTCTCCACTTCCTATGTATAGACTTGGGTAAGTCAATCAGTCCCCGGATCCTAAGCTTCTTCAACTGAAATCTGGGAAGAAAAAAAAAAATTGCCTCTATCCCTCCTATACAGGGCACCATGAAAATTCAATGAGTTGCAATATTTACAATGCCCTGTGTTAGTAACTATTTAAAATATTGTTCAATTTCCTTTGACTTTAGAACAATCTATTCTGAGTACTTGACACTACTGAAGAAGAAAATATGATCTATCCCCTGCTCATCACTAAAAAGGAAAAAAATATATTACAAGGTTAACTAGTATAAATATGATCGCTTTTGAATATATGAGGCACCAATGACTCTTAGATAAGATGCTATTTTATATTAAAAAGTGACCTAAATTAGTCCTTTTGTGCTAGTTAGTTTCAGCAGATGATTTTAGTTCTAACTCATTAGTGGGCTTTTTGTCACCTGCAATCATTTTTAATGATATGCAGATTGTTTCTGAGACATTCCCATGAAACAATAAATTCCTAATAACTTGTCCTTCAGTTTTCCTCCATAAACTAAGCCAAGGATGCTGGGGGAAGGATAAAGATGGTCCCCACAGGAACAAGTCAGCCCATGAACTCATTGTTTAACAGAAAATTAGCAACATGGATATAACTTACTACACACAAAAGGCAAGGTTAGGAAGGGCATTGGGCTTGTCTCTTCAAGGAGAACCTTCCTGTGGTGTCTGAGAGCCATTGGCTCCCAAGGGTGCCAAAACTTTTGAAACTCTCTGAAATTGTACAAGACTCTATATGTTACCAGGTACTAACAAAGAAGGATTTTTGAAAATCTTTTGATTTCATGTCTATATGAACTAGATGCACATAGTTCCTGGGTGCCTCCAGAGTCATAGTTTGGTTTCTTTAAGAATCTACCAAATGACTGGTGCAGGGAGATGGTTGATTGGATAAAGAAGCCCTTGCCACACAAATGTGAGATCCCAAGTGAAAAGGCAGAAGCTGAGGGAGGCTTCCATAAGCCCAGTGTGACTAAAGAGAAAAGAGATGTGAACACAGAGTTTCCCAGACAGATAGAGGGCAAGCTAGCTTGGCCAATGGGGAGGGAATGACAAGACAAAGAGAACCTGCCTAAAATGATGCAGAAGCAAAGGATGGACACTTGTGCAGTGTCCTGTCACCTCCACAAGTACACCGTGGTGTGCATGTGCCCCCTGACTTACCAAATCACATTTCTCCACACTTTAGGTTTTCAAATTAAATGGACGTTAATAATCCTATCAGCAACTTAAAATAATCTTTCAAAAGTACTAATACCAATACTTTCTTCCCCAGAATTAGTTGCCCTTAGATTTGTTAATTATGTTGAAAGAGTATTTCTGTCTGTTTACTTCTAAGTATTTCTATGAACTGTGAGAATTTTAAAAATAATAAAAGGAATGTGATATTAGGAAAGCTCTGATTTCCCCCCCCTCAAACATACAAGAGAAGTCATTTTCATAATGAAAATTAAGTAAAGCAACTCGTTTCTCAAGCATCTTAGCTGCGTTTCTTATTTCTTCCATTCAAACATCTTTTGTGTATATAACCTAATTAAGGAAAACCACAACAGTTGTTTGGTTTTTGCCAGTGGGAATGTTTCAAAAACGAATACTTCAAAGTAACTCCTTCTCCATCACACCCTCCCCTCTTTGGGCAAAAGACTCTTTATTCAACTCATTATACTTCTTAATCACCACCCACCCAGGCCTGGGTGGGGATGGGGAGGAGACTTCTGGGAAGATGCTGGATTTCATAAGCAACAAATGGTCTTGAAAGTTACACTAGGATCAGAAACGCGGTATTTTTTTTCCTTCATCCAGCTTAGTGAAGCAGAGAAGGAAGGAAGGCAGAGAGGGAGGGAGGGAAGGAAGAAGGGAAGGAGAAAGGGAGAAGAGAAGGGTGCAAGGGAGAGGGGAAAGGAAGGAGGGAGGGAATGAAGAAGGGAGGGAGGGGGGGAGGGTCGAGGGAGGGAGGGGGAGACTTGCTGAAACCTCTTTCCCTGGGTGCAGTCAGGCTTTCAGATACAGATGCTTTGGGTCCCAATGACTGAGGGTTAGCTCATCTGCTTCGAGGACTTGCTCTTTGCTCAGAGCTTTGGGAACTTGTTAAAACTCCTAGGATGGTCAGGTTCAGAGTCAAATTTTCCCTTTAGACAGGGAGCTCCTTAGGTTGTCTTCTTGTTTATAGTCCCCTGTTTGTGCCTGTTTATTAAATGTCCCCGTCCAAGTTCCCATTGACTGCTGGAACTTTTACAGGATTCATTATGATTCATTTGATCTTCAAATGTGTGGAAAAAAATGAGTGCTGGTGTGATCCTCTTTGTACCTCTGAAAGTCTGTCAGCCCAATTAACACATGCTCAGTCCTGTATACTGGGCTCTTCTGGGGAAAGTTTCTCCTAAATGGGAAGGAAATGAGAATGTATGTACTTTGTTTACATTTTTGTAAGCTGGTAAGAATGTTTATGGAAATATTTCTTGTGACTAATTTTGTCTCCTTCCCTTTTTGTTTCTTAATGACAACATTCTCCTGAGGGGGGAAAAATCACTGAAAATTTAAAAAAAGCATAAATCTTTTTTAAAAGATCTTACTTAATTATATATATATATAAATGATGATCAATTAACCATATCTAGAATGACTTACATTAATTTTCTGACATACATTTAAAAAATATATTTACATTTTATTTAGCTTTGAAATTGATCTTATTTTTTTTTTAATTTGCCAGTATTTAGTTCTGGTTATATTCATACATGTATCCATATATGAATATGAATGAGAAAAAAGAACAAAAGGATGTTAACAGCATTCATTTGAGAATCTTCTTTCAGAATCAGTAGTCTAAATGAAGACAATTAATCTTCCATGATATCATTCAATACTCTTTTATCTCATACTATTTACCTAAAGTTTATGCTCTCTGTATGTTAAAATACACTCTAGAGACACATTTTAATCAATTAATCATATATTGTAAATGGAAGACAGTTGCATGCTATGTAGTGTTAATTTACTTTGTCCTATCTAGTGATATAATTATAATAAATTTATAAATATTGTACACCTCAAGACTTGTTAGAAAGTATTTTTGAAATTCAGTTTACTAACTCTAACACGGGCGTTACCTATACCAACTCTCATCCACATTCAGATTCTAAGCCTCAAGGAAACTTTCTAGGAAGACACTGAAAGCGGAGAGCAGACCTGAGGGAGCCTCAGCCTAGGGGCTGCGCAGGCATTGCATTGCATGATGGGGAAAAATCTAGGCAAATGAGCAGAACTTAGCATGGTTGGCTAAGTAAGTGGAAGTGAAGTAGATCGCCAGAGACAGAATGGAGATAGAAACCAGACCATCTGCAGGACTTCTGAGCTGAACGAAGAAATTTGCAGTTTCTATTTTAGGACTTGGGAAGCCCCTGAAGTGTTTCATTCTGTTTTGTTTTAAGTAGGGGAGTTACATAATCAGATTAACATTACTGTATGATTATCTTGGCAAGAGATATCAAGAAATCCATTCTGATGACACTGATATTCTTGTACAGTGAGCAGCGTGCCAGCCCACAACATGGAAGAATGAGTTAGGACAGTTTTGCACCAAAAGATATGACTTGGATACCACAAGTCTCACTATGGAATTATTTTCAATTAGTCATCATATTTGTGTGAGTTCTGAAATGCGATTCTTATGGAGAATTTGAAGGTGAATGCTACAATATATGGTGTTTTATAATTGCCAATGTCTCCTGTACAGTCACCATGTGATGCTGAGTCTCAACCCACATAAAACAGCCTTGAATTTTCTTTAAAGAACTCACCCTTCAATCCGGTATCTAGAAGAAACACTGCATTTCTTATCAGAGACTTTCTAACAGAAGGACATATAAAACAGGCAAGTGCAGAGTAGTACGATAATAAATTCTAAATATTAAGCTGAACATGGTAGCATGTGCTTGTAATTTCTTCACTTGGGAGGCTGAGGCAGGGGGGCTGATGTAAGTTTAAAACCAATCTGGATTACATGGCAAGAAGCAGCAATCAAAGGATATATGAAGGGCCAAAGGAAACTGTATTCATTTTGGTTATTATTTATCTTTGGGTTTTGCTGTATGCATTTTAGAGTAAGCAAGCACACGTGTGCCATGATGCCCATGGGAGTTAAGGGACAAGTTTCAGGCACTGATCATATCTCTACCTCCCTTCTCACTGTGGGCCTGCTGGGACTACAGATGCCCACTGCAGTGCCTCGGTATTTATGTGGGTTCTGGGGATGTGAACTTGGATGCTCACGCGTATGTAGCTCAATACATCCAATGAGCCGTTTCTTCAGCCCTAATATTCCCTTTTAAAGTAATTATTTTATAGGGTAAATGAGTTCATAGAGAAGTCAAATGTTTTCCATATAGTTTTCACTTTTGGCTCTTTTTGAAAACCTAAGATTTCTGCCCCCCCCAAAAAAAAATTACAAAGCTCTAAATGATGAGAAATAGCATAGAAAGAAGCCATCAGAACAAAAGAAATTTCCTCCCCATAGGGAAAATGAGGCTCTCTGAAGGTATTTTGTTCTCCTTTTAGTGAAAAATGTTACCATGTTTCACTGAACTCAAAATACAGCTGCAAAAGTTACCCTGATTTCAGAGCCATTAAATATGGATGAAAAGAACTTATTGCAAATGATTAAAAACCATAAGGCTACTGAGTAAATTTTCTAGGCAACTTTCTCACATTTTCGTCAGAATGAAAGCAAAAATAAATTTCTCATATACAAACAATAGCTTATGCAAACAGATGCTGGCACCCTCTGAAACTTTAATTTAAACATTTATATGCATACATACAGTATCAGCATGTGTGTGCGCACACACGTGTGAGTAAAGACAGCAGTAGAGAAGGAAGATTTTCAGAGGTTCAGGACACTGGATACTCAACATACTACACTGAAAAATAAAAAAGGTGCCAGAGCACTCTTGAATGGATTAATATTTTAAGAAAAAGTTGGAGCTCTGTTGGAAATGCCAACAAGATGTGTATTTTACACTTCTCTCACACAGTGACAAAACAGCAATAAATAACTATATTCCTTGATGTGGAAAAGAAAATTCTTCCCTATTCCTCAGGAGAGTTTTGAGTTTAAGTAAAATTAGCTAAACATCCAAGTGAATTTGTTGCATAAAATAATTTATTTCATAGGCTATTATATGGTTTTCATCTCCATAAAAAAATCAGAACTCATTTTCCTAGAGCATAATTGGGTTCAAAACATCCCAAATTAATGTAATATATATATTATATATTAACTGTTATACTGAGCTGTAGCCAGAATCACTGAAATAGTGATTTCAATCAATAGTGATTCAAATAAAAATGAAGTACAATGATTAGTAAATGAAATTGTAATAATAACCAAAGAAGAGAGATGCCATACTTTCAATTACTTAAAACATACTGCTAAAAAAAATCCTGATTTTAAAAAGGGGTTTCATAATTCAGCACTCATGTTACAAGCAACTGTCCCAGGTTGGAGTGAGATGGAGGGAAATTTGGACCCAAAAATGTAAGACATATGGTCTTGATTGCCTTTTGCAGCTACGTTAAGAGTTCAGTGTAAAGAAAAACGTTCCAAACGCCAGCTTGCAAACTAGGTTTTTATGTGAAACTCTAATAAAACAGCAGCAGATGTTTCTATGCTATTAATTTGTTTGGGACATTTTTGGCTGGTTCTTTCCAAATCAACTGCTATCCCTTGTCCAACAACTGCAGCTCTCTCTCTCTCTCTCTCTCTCTCTCTCTCTCTCTCTCTCTCTCTCTCTCTTTCTCTCTCTCTCTCCCTCTCCTTCTCCCCCCTCCCTCTCTCCTTGTCTCTCTGTCTCTCTCTGTGTGTGTCTCTGTAAAACAGTAGAAAAGAGAGAAGAGAAGCCTTTTCTTTGGGATACAGATTGTACCAATTTGCTGTATTCATGGGAAACTAAATGGCTGCATTTTTTAATTATTTGATTTTAGATTCACTTAGGAACTTGTTTTTTGTTTAATAAAAAACAAGATTTTTTTTTTACTGTTGAGAAAAAAATCATCCAGCCAACAATTGCTGAAGCAAAACTGAAGTGCTATATCATCTGGAGGTAAACCTGTGCCAAGGAACATAGCATAGATTTTATTACGAAAACTAATTAAACAAACCTTGGCTTACTTGACTTTCAAGCATGTTTTTATTAGTGTAGATTACTGATGGTTTTATTCTGCTGATATACATACGAAAAAGGTTACCATCTTATAAAATTTCCTAACTATCAGAGTCAATCCACTTATAGCCCCTCTCGCTCACTTTTGTGATACATTCTTGATGCCTAAGAGATTTCAAGAGGTCAACTTTAGACTCTCAATCAGTCAATCAATCTACACACACACACACACACACACACACACACACACACACACACACACTGTTCATATTTACTACTGCAATGCAAACATTTTAATATTCAGAAAGAAAGCGAACAAGATTTCTTAAAAAGTTAAAATAAATTCTTTTCTTAACTGAGTCATTTTCTTATGTTCAAGCAACATTCTCCAGAAAAAGGCAAGAGAAGGGAAGAAAGGAAAAAATAAAAGGATTCCTGGCTGCAAGGCCAAGTTTGCACAATGCTTCCCAGTTTTCCTCTGCGACTGGTCTATTTGCTTTGTATGGAACTTTGCTCTGTGACTGGTAACACTGAAAACTCATGCAAAACCATTCTCAGCCCATACAACTTCATAGTATCTTTCAAGATTACGCAGAAATCCTTAATGGGATTCAAATGGAAGCCCAAAAGCCTATTACTCTATGAAATCACCCAAGCTGCTGGCTAAAGTGCCAAAATAATTTGGATCTTAAGCTTTGATTCTCAAACAAATGTAATAAAATATCATTAACAAATTCAACGAAAGCTGGTTCCAGTTCAAAAAGCCTGTACACTTCAGTGTAATCAGAGACACAAAGTCTTAAAGCTCTAATGGAATTTTCTATAATTCTCTCTTGAATTGGAAAACGTTTACTACCTGGAAGGGTTTCTATGCCATAAGGGCGAGCTAACAATGCAAAGAACCTTATGGGACTCCATCTGAGCACTGGTTCTGACCTTTGATATTGTAGCAGCTCTTCTAGGCCAGTGGAAACAGCTAATTCCCTTAGACACCTCTCACTGGCCAGGGAATAGATGCCATGATCAGGTTGATAAGCATTTTGTGAGCTCGCTTCTTTCCTGCTCACGTGTCCACTCTGCCTCTTGCCCACCCATGATGGCACTCTGTATAAGTCCAAGAAGACAGAAAGAAGTCCACTCTTGAAAACTGGTTATCATCACTCCAGTCACCAATCAGATATTAGTAGATGGCTTCAAAGAGTGTGAATTAGTTTTATTTGCTCTATCAATCTTAACTCACATATTTCTTCACCAAGAACATTTCTAACTCCTTTCTTTCAAGAGCTTCTGTATCTTCATTCTCTTCTTACAATAAGGTGGAGGGAATCTCATTTTCAGGTGTTAACAGGGAAGGAAGGAAGGTCCTTACTTCTACAGCACACTGTTCTATCTCCCCCAAGCTCCTTCCCATTAGGAACTATTTTAATGCAACCATTAAATCTTCTTCTAGCAAGGTCCTGAATTTCAGGAGTCCTTTGAAAATAAACTTGAAATTGAACATGGCTTAGTACTGCTACGATGAGCAGATTTTGGTATTGGGTCATGCCCCAAAATCATGAATGACTTTTCTAAAGTTAACATGTATCCAAAGTCTCTGTCCCAAACCATCCTTATATTACCAAATAACACTTCTGGAAACAGTCCCATCCCATTCTCCCACCTCAGAATGTAGCCAAACAGCATCTATAAGACCCATCTGGAGTGCTCTCAATAGACTTCTATCTATTCACCATTCTCCTTTTCTAAATGCCTCAGGTGCACTTCTTCCTTCAGGGCTAAAGGCAGCTCCTAAACCCACTGTCCAGATAGCAGATACCCACAAGCCACCCTGCTCAGCACCTCCAGATCCCCCACCCCACCCAGAGTCACAATCTCAGGGGTGAATCCCAATTCCCTTGACCTTCCCCAGCTTCTCTTCCTGGTTTATGTTTCCTTTCATCATCTCACTAACAACTTATTCTTGTTTACATTATCTACTCTAGAGCCCTTTGTTACATACCATGATTTTCAAGAGATATTTGAGATTGGTTTTCTTTTATATTTATTTCAGAGAGAGGGAGGGAGAGAGGACAAAGAGGGAGAGAGAGAGAGAGAAAGAGAGAGAGAGACTGAGAATAGATGTGTGCCAGGGTTTCTTGCCCCTGCAAACAAACTTCAGACACATGCCCCAATTTGTGTATTTGGCTTCCTCTGGGTACTGGAGAATTGCAACTAGGCCATCAGGCTTTGCAAGCCAGTAAGTGCCTTTAATAGCTGAGCTATCTGGCCAGACGAAGACTGTTTATTTGTTTTGTTTTATTTTGTTTGGGTCACTCTATCACAAAGAATAGTATTTGTCATTAAGGTAATATTAATGAATTGAGCATGATATATAAAATTGAACTAATTTTTCTTTCTTCTCATGCTGAGTAACAATAATTAAAATAAATTAAGGGCTGAGAAATTAACTCATTGTTTAAAGAACTTGCTACAAAAGCATGAGGACCAGGGTTCAGATCGTGTCCACCCACATGAAGACCAGGAAGGGCAGGCAGCCTGTGAGAAGACAATGGATCCTCAGGGCAAGCTGGTGATGAAATGGTGAGACCATATGTAGGTGAAAGAGCCTGCCTCAATGAATAGGTTGGGAAGCTACAAATGAAGACACCAGATGTCAACCTCTGCCATGCACACACACATGCACACATATACACACACACACACGGGTGTATATGTTCCCACACACATTCATACTCAACACACATACTTTACTTAAAATTCTTAGAGGAACCATTGTTTTCATTTCATTGATAAAAGAATTCACATGATAACGCTTTAAAAGTGACAAGAATAAAATATTAGCAGCTAAACTAGCAATAATTCTAGATATTTTTAATTTATACAGACACGCATAGTGTTGCAGTCAGCTTTCTAGTTGCTGCACAGAAAGAACCCAAACAAAAGCGTCTTGTGGAGGAATGGGTTTATTAGGCTTAAGGACTCAAGGGGAGACTCCATCCTGGTAGAGAAAATGATGGCATGAGCGAGGGGTGGACATCACCTCCATCATAACACTGCAAACAGCGGCAGGAAGGAGTGCCAAACACTGGCAAGGGGAAGCTGGCTTATAACCCCATAAACCTGCCCCCAACAACACAGCTCCAGCGAGGTTCTAATTCCTGAACTGCCATCAGCTGAGGATGGATCAAACAGAACACATTCATTTGTCTGTGGGGGACACCTGGATCAAACCATAACACATTGTATTCAACTACCGACAAAGTTTTCATTCAGAATATGACTCATCTAGAAACTTTGAACACAGGCACCTCACTTCATAGCAAAATAAAAAGTCATCAAAGCCATACAGCTTGGTATTCGCATCATGTCTGATGTGAAAGCTTGTGTTTGCAAAATGTCAGTTTCAAAATCATTTCTTCAGGCTAAAGGTTTTACAAGATATGCTCATATATGAGTATGAATATATAAATGTGCCTTTATTCACTTGGGCCAAAAATGAATAGACACTGCCCTAATAATGAACATATGCTTATTTTTCAACAGAACCATCAATGCACTTACAGCCAGACAAAGATTCCTTAAAGAGAAATATCAAGATCATTCTATTAAAGAACAAGTCAATTTGTCAATCGCGAGCAAACAAAGTTGTGTTTTCTGTCTTCCACGCTTCTGACTTCACTCTCAAAGTAACATAGTTGGTGGACCCGAGATGTCATTTCAGACCTGCAGACCCCTGAGCACCTTATTAGCTGTCACTGCACACTGCCTTCCTCCCTGTCACACTGAACTAAGGCTGATGAGATGTATCACAGTCCAATCTCTCCAAAGTAGGAGCTGCTGGTTACTGAAAGCCCACTTCAGGGCAAGTCCTACTTCAGAGCAATTTCAAGAAGCTCACAGCAAGGGTGCTGAGCTGAAATCCTCACTTTCTCAAGTGAAAGAATTCACTCCTCCCTCCCAAATTCCACTGAAGTACATGCTAGTTATATTCTTGGTAAATTGCAAATAAGAGTTTCAGGCTCTAACATTTTGATAATGTGCAAGGAGCTTCAGGAACTGACTGACCATTTTTGCTCTTTACCAGTTGCTAGAAAATACAGCTTTAATGAGACTTTGTGCCTCTGCTTTCAAATCAGAGAGAGAGAGAGAGAGAGAGAAGCACTCCAGGGCCTCCATCAGTGGTAAATGAACTCCAGATGCATGCACCATTCTGTGCATCTGGCTTTACATGTGTACCAGGGATGAACCCAGGATCATTGGGCTTTGCAAGCAAGTGCCTTAACCGCTGAGCCATCTCTCCAGCCCATGTCTAGCATTCTTTGCTGAAGAGGTCATCTTTTTCTCAGCCTACAAGTGGGTCTCAATATTCTTCAAAACCTGCTTGTTATTCTGCTCTTGGAAAGTGACTGTCATTTTTTTTTTTGTTTTTATTTTTGTTTTTTGTTTTTCAAGATAGGGTCTCACTCTAGTCCAGGCTGACCTGGAATTCACAATGTAGTCTCAGGGTGGCCTTGAACTCATGGCAATCCTCCTACCTCTGCCTCCCGAGTGCTGGGATTAAAGGCGTGAGCCACCACACCCGGCTGCGACTGTCATTATTACTGCCTCAGTTTGAAATGGCAAAGCCTCCCACCTAGTTCTTATAACAGCTTGTTATTGTAAGAAAATTTTTATGTCAATTGTCAGGTTCACCTAATGTCCTCACCATGCACTGGCCTATTGAGAACTTTATTGGAATTGAACGAAAAATTAAACCAAATACAATCCTCATTCTTAATTAATTGGAGAAAAAAAAAGACTTCCAATTAAGAGCCTCCAGAATATTTTATTGCCTGTGTGATGGGAGTTTTAAAACTTTTTTTTTTTTAAATTCAGTCAATTCTTCCATCTCTATAAACTGATTTTTATAATTCTGGAACAGAATTGAAATAGTATGATCTAAAGAAAACATAAACTGCTCCAATTGGAAAGCTAAGAGATTTTATATTCAGCCCACATTCCACCATTTTCCTCCCTTCTGTTAGGTTGGAGGCGCACATGCATGATTTTACAAAGTTCATTGTCTTTCTGATTAGATAAGAACTCCTTTAACAAGGGGGAACCGCTGATTCTCTGCAACACTCTTTTGAGCTGATACCTTGTACTGTTGAACTTGATGCTTTTCAATTTCTGAATATGAGGGACATGACTAGCATTAAAATATTTTATGTCAAATCATATATGCCTGAAATAATCCTATCAGATAGAGAAAATTGTATCAATTTCATAACTTTAAAAACTGGATCTAAGAGAGCTATTTTCCAAACAGCATGAAAAGACAGGACCTGAATTCAAACTTGAGGTTTTTTCTAACTTTAAAGTAGGTTTAAAAAAAATAGCTGAAAGAATAGAACATGGGGTAATGGAATTCAGATTTGGAAAAGACCAATGTAGATACAATATAAGTCATTAAAGGTGCATGGTATTAATTGAGATTTTTTATTGACTTAAATAACCCAATGCTGATAGGCAGAGTCTACTCTAGGCTTTCAGCTCCCCACTCTGGAATGGTTCCATTCAGTTGTGGCGAGATCTACACAGAGCCTGTCTGCCAAGAACCTCAGCTCATGCAAGGAGCCTCACATACTGGTCTGTAACTATATTAAAACTGCGACAAATAACTGCTGAACAGACCGACTCTTCTATCATTCAAACCAGAAGTTCAATGGCAACGAGCCACCACAATTTCTTTCTGATTTGCAAGCTATAAAATATGCTGTAACATCCCTTTCTTTTGAGAATGTAAAAGTTAAATCCCCCATCTTCTTATTCCTCTCTCCTTCTCTTGCTTATTTCTCTTCTTCCCTCCCTCACTCTGCTCCTCTCTGTCAAACAAACCCATACACACTCACATCTAAATGAGCATACTGGAAATATAATATAAAATGTTTGGTGATATTTCTTAAATCAAGATATAATGAGATCTGGTAATTTTACCTACCTGCTTACAAAGGAAATAATTTAGGCTCATTACCTAGTTGCCTCAAACTTAGCTTTGCAATTTATTAACACACTGTATGTATTTAGTACAAAACTCAATTTTTTACCTGAAAATGTTAATTAACACAGTGGGAACTTGAAATTATAAGTAACTTCTTATATGTAGATTTCATGACTCTGATGCTTATTTCTTGATATCCCATTTTTAAAATCAATATTATGTATGTGAATGTGCCTATGTCTAGCACTTCATTTTTTTCCTCTAAATTGGTAGTTTTTGTGTACACTAGGTTTTAGATATCAGCTTACAAACTAGTTAAAATTGCTTATAAATTGTGAACAGATTGAAAATAATAACATACCCCATCCCTTGCTCCTGAGCTCCCATAACAACATATAAAGAATGCTTGGATTTGGCCCAGAGACAAGGTTGAAACATAATTTAATTTAATTCAATTCAATTCTCCCTAATTCAATTCCTTTCAACAAACTTTTATAGACATCTGTGGCTGCTCCCATTCTCCCAGAAGTAGAACCCTTTGCCTTGTTCCACAAGCTAATCCTGAGATCAGGGTTGGGTGCTATCACCTGCAGGAGCAGGGAGAATTCAGCTAGAAGAAAAATGGATGGTGTCCTCATGAACAGCTAGATTTCACTGTGGACAGTGCTTCTTCCCCAATGGACACTATGTAAAATTCTAACATAGTTTTTCCTTCTGAGAGGAGAGGGGTGACAGCATTATTACACACACACACACACACACACACACACACACACACACACACACACACACACACATCTGGCTGGTAGAAGGTGATTTTAGAAATACCAGTAATCTGCGATTTTCACCTACTGATATGTACCATCAAAGGCTAGAGCCTCACAAATGGTTAAGAACAGTTGTAGAAGGAAGCTGTTATTATAAGGGAGAAGTAGGTGACATACCAAAAGCATCAACTACAAAATCCTAAAGTGTAGCAGGAGAACCTTGTATGACTTCTGTTTCCCAGTTCCTGGTTTGGGGGCTTGAGCTGCATGCTCTGAACCAGCTAAACAGTCTATAACCTCTATAACCCATCCGTCTACAAAATAGACCTTGGGTTTTCTGGCAGAAACAACAATACTGCAGACAGAAACACTATCTTAGCACCAAAAAGACTAGGGATAAACTTCTGTTATTCTATAATCTGACTGCATCTGATCTGATAACAGCTAGGCTTTGTGTTGATAACGGAGCACATACTGACTGCACACCGTATATGCTACAGTGCACACCCCTGATCTGCTTTCCCCTGAAAGATCAATATTTTTGTGAGGTGTGAAAAAAAAAATTCACTTGCCCACCTCATTATGGCTCAACTGAATATCCATCCAAACACAAAATAAGAAAGTTAACAAGAAGAGAGTTTTGTTTATACTCTAACAACATGCAACTATTTACCAATGACTGAAAACTAATATTTACAAAATAAAGTAGAATACACTTCGTTCATACACAATACTGATTTTGTTAACAGTGACATATGTATCTGGCCTCTCCAAGTCCTAGGAAAAAATTATGTCAATTTTCCTTCAGACTGCTTTCCTATTCTGTCACACAAATTATTTCTGAAACATGAATCCAAATGTTCTGTTCTTTTTCAATTTCCTTTCACCACAAATTCCAGAGTTCTGCACTGCATGGCTTTTCTGCAACAATTCCGTCTTTTTATTCTAATGGCAAAAAAAATGAAATAGCGCTGTTTTCAATCGAGCAACTTTGACAGTTCTTCAATAGTGAAGATCAACTTTTCGTGGCAAAGAGAAACTTTAAAAATAATAACAATGAGTGAAAATATTTTTTGTTAATCCCTCATGCATTTTCAGCTCTTGGGAAGCTCATTATTACATTTTCTCGTTGGTTTCTATAATGCTTTTGCTTGTGATTTTTTTTTTGGCTTTTGGTTACAAATACAGAAAAAAATTATAGTTTAATGCCTGGTCATCAGGCATTAACATATATAAAGTATATACAAATATATATAATATATAAAGTATATACAAATATACTTTACATATAAGTATTTATATAAGTATATATTTTAACATATATAAAGTATATAGAAGTTTAAGATAATTTACTCTTCCATTTTTTGATAACAGCTCTAAGATCTATAGAAAAATAAGAAATTTTGGGAAATACTTGGCCAATATGCTTCACAAATAACTCATATTTCATGGTCTAATTTAAATATTCATTCGTTTCCTATAAAGATCTTTCACAGGAAATTAAGTGGTGAAAAGACTGATGCTTCTTTAAATTATCATCCGAACAATATGAACCTGTAAAAAGTGTCCTATAATGGAGTCTGGTCCCAGTCAACACTGTTTACCCCCATGATCACTCAGTGTGTAAGCTCATTCTTTTCACCTGCTCCTCACATGATGTAGGAGTGACTATTCACATGACTGTGAACAAATACCTGGTGAGAAGTAAGCTAAGAGCAGAGAGATGCATTGGTCTCACAGGGTGTGTGATACAGTCCATCACTGCATTAAGGCATGGCGGCATGTGGCTCAGTGGCAGCAGGGAATGAGGCACTCCTTGCCTTCACATAAGAGGACCAGGAAGCAGAGGCAGGACAGGAAGCACAGCCAACCTAGAAACTTCCAATACTGTTCCCATGAAGTCACTTCCCCCAGGTAGGTCCTGTCACCTCTCAAAACAGCAGCTCCAGTTTGGGGACAAAATGTTCAGACATATGAGCCTATATGGGGTATTTCTAACCCATGACATTTTCTTAATCTATATTCTCCTTTTTTAATAAGTAGGACTTGTGTGAGCAAGGCATGTGTTGTTACCACTGCTTCCTCCTCCTTACTCCCATTCCACTGAGGGCCATTCTTAGTGGGATTGGTACTATGCACCGTGGGGTTGTGGGTAATGTTTGAACAGTGGTGATGGGGGGGTCAAAGTTTCTGTATATTCTTCTCACCATTGACCTTATTTCTCTTCAAATATGTGCTGATGCTTTAGAGTTTTAACTCTGAACCAAATTTATAGTCAATCCGTACCAGTATTTTCTCCATTTCACTTTTTCCTCATAAACGTTGTTGCACTGTACATGTGATGTGTGTGGCTGGAGAGATGGCTCGGTGATGCAAGGTGTTTGCCTCCAATGTGCATATATGTGTGAATGTGCACGCGTGTGCAGTTATTATTTGCTTACAATGAAAAACATGATGAGTAAAACTCCTTGAGGCTGCACTACACCAGCTCTGTAAAAGCATGAGTTATTATATCAAACAAGGTTTGTAACAGAACAAGAATTAAGTCTTTATTGAACTGGAAAAAAATATAGATGACTTTGGGTCCAATATTTAAACTGTAAAAGAAGACCCATAGTCTTCCAGGACTTAGCAAGGATATGAAGCCCCACATAGTTTTGGTAGACTTTAAATAAACTGTATTGGGGAAGAAACATATTTAAAGGCAGCTATAGGGATAGCTGTTCTTACTGATGTTATCATAATTATTTTAATAGAATGATTCTCCCCTCATCTCTGTGTTCCTACTGACATTTTTGTTATATTTCAGAAATACGTATTCCTTTACAAAGCTATTCTTTTCATTTAAATTTTGCACTCCACTTTTCCTTCCCTACTTTATTTTTTATTCTCTAAATAATCCTTTTGTGTTTCAGGAAACTCAGTTTATAGTCTTTTTTTTTTTTCACTATAAATCATTTACCCAAAGTCATTCATATTTTACCCAATACTTCATCCTAGGATTTTTTAGCTAACAAACTGGTGTTTCATAAATTCCACTATCTCATGACTTCTATTGCATCCTGATTTCCATCTTTATACTCCATCCATAGTTCAAATAGCATATTAAGCCAATATTTGTCATTTATCATTACAAATAGGTTTTGCTCAGAAGCAGTTTATGGCCAGCAATGATCAGAAAATATCATTTCCAACTGCCATTCTCACAAGCATACAAGATGAATTAATTACAGTTGATTGTTTCTGAGTAAATATATAGTACATAGTTTTCAAATGTCAGCGTCACATAGTTCCCAGGGATACAAATGGGTAGCCTAATGGCAACAACAGGAGTGTGCAAAGAAATCTCAACCAGTTTAGTGTCAGCAGAAAACATGCTCCAAGGTAATATGGTTTCCAGCCAGATCATATTATTCACCAAAGGGCTCCAGATTTAGAAATAGCTGGATTCCAGGAGCAATGGAAGCATCCAGAAGTGAAACATAAAACAGGGTAGCTGATGACAACTTGACCAAAATCTTCCAAAGAAGATGAGTTAGAATTTAAAGAGACCAAGTGTGATTTTCTTGAAAGAGATGGTATTAAAATAGGTTAGGGCCATCCATTTTCCAGAATGAAAAGACAGAAGATAAATGAATTCTCTGCTCTTGATTTTCTTTGCCCTTTAAATCATACAATCAGGAAAAGAGAGAAGGGTGCACATCCCGGATGTCATTCTTCACTTAAGAAATTGAATAGTCCTTACCTGACAAAGTACATTACCTACACGTCACCCTGTTTCAAGTTCAAGAGACTAGCTCTGTGCAAATCCGATTTGGATATCAACTGGAGAAGTGATATTCTCTGTGGGACAATCCTCTACTATAAAATGTGCTGATACTGTTCATGCTCAGTGCTATAATTAAATCTATCACATCTCAAGGATTTTTATTAAATAAAAAGAATGATAACTTCTGCTATGACTTTGAAAGCATGAAAGTATCCCCAAAGACCCACCCCTTTTCAGTGGCTCCAAGGAGAAAATGCATCCAAATAATACCAACCATGTCAGACACCCAAATATCACTGAATCAGCATTCCCATTACCCTGTTTGTATAACAGCCACAGAAATGTCACATTTTCTATTTTCTCTGCTAAGTTTAAAGTCAGCTGTAATTCATTAAGAAAGCCATTTGAGCAAAATTAAATTTTCCAGAAACACATCATTTGACATAAAGGATCTCTGCTTCAGTAATAGACTCTGAAAAGATTAGCTGGTTTTCAAGTATCACTCCCTTAATCCCCTGTAATCCCACAGTGGACGTGAAATGCAAATTATATTCAGTGAAATAATTAGTGTGTACAAAGCACATTATTGTCAAAATGAACTTTCTGTTTTTTTGGAATCATTATGCGGTTTTAACTCTGTAATTCGCTTCAGTTTGAAGTCATAACATAGCATGATTTTGGACTAAAATAAAAGAGCTGAGCCAAAGCAATTGTTTGTAGATTCTAACATCTATGGGACAACCCAAAGTTACAAGAGATCAATGCAAGAGACATAAACATGTGCTTGGTGGGCAAGGCAAGCGATGGTCGTATAGAAAGCACTTCCTCCACGAGTGTATTGTAAAGTGATCATGGAAGCCACTTAGAACCTGTATTTTGGATACCAACCTGTTCTGATGAATTGTTTCAAGTGTCTTTAAGAGGAAGAAGGTATTGGGTTATAGACGACTTAGTCCCTAGTTCACCAATACTGGCTTCAGCCATAGCATCTCACCACAGTCGTCAGTATAGTCCATCAATGTACCCATCTTTAGTATACCTATCCATTCAAGCATCATATGTGGAAATCCTCAAATAAGAATTTGTACCAGGAATTCACACTTTGGAATATCAGACAAAGCAACTGTAAAGTGACACAGTATGGCAGAAGGTATTTCAAATTTGGCAGCTGTCATTATGTGTCTGGACAGCAATGTTTCTGTAATTATTTTCACACACATGCATACATATATGGCTGTATACAATGCATGTGTATATGCATTTAAATTTTATTACAGTTCTATAAAAACTGATGCTAATAATACATATAGTTATCAAGTATAATTCTTAGTGTAAACTAGGATAAGAAGAAGATAACTTAAATTTCAAATGAAAGCTTGAATGGAAATAAATAAAATGGTGAAACATTAATTTCAGATGTAATGTGCAGTAGTCTGAATGTGGAATACACAGTAAAGGCAAATGTGTTTTAGTGGGACTTTGGGAGGTGGAGCCTTGCTGGAAGAGGTGTGTCGTTAGGTTGTTATAGACAGATTCTCCCTTGTCAGTTCACTGTTACTATTTTCTGCCAGCTATTGTGGCAAGAAGTGATGCCCCATATTTGCTCTACTATCCTTTCTCTGCCATGGTGAATCTAGAGACTGTAACACCCTTCCCCCTCTTACCAAAAACAAACAAACAAACAAACAAAAAAAAACCCTTTCAGTTGCTTTTGGCCAGGTGTTTTGTCCTAGCAACACAAAGATAACTACAACATAATTGAACAGTGAGATAACATTAAAAATTATACCTATGATTTGGTGTTTTGGGAATGGTGGTTCTTATTTTGTGCCCTATAAACCTACTACATTTGGGGGTAGGGAGATGGCTCGGTGAGCAAAGTGGTTGCCACACGGCATGAGGACCTGCGTCTGGTTTCATAGCAACCAAACCTGGTGAGTTTCAGATTCAGTGAGAGACTCTATCTGGTAAAAATGAAGACAGAAAGCAACAGATGCTGACATCTGATTTCAGCCTCTGGCCTGAAATGCACATGCACATATGTGTGCTCTCCCTCTCTTTCTCTTTCTCTTTTTTTTCTCTTTCTCTTTCTCTCTCTCTCTTTCTCTCTCACACACACATAATGACATTCTCTCTCACTCACACACACATTCACACACTCTCTCTCTCACACACACGACTACAATAGCAGTACACCACACATACATATACATGTAGCATAAACTTAAAAATAATGTACCTAAAATTACTAAGATTTTCTGAGTCTACAAGCTGTACTTGGGCCACACCATCCACATTTTGTATCTTAGAATTGACCAAAGTTATAAATAACACCTCCATTCTACTTTCCTGGAAATATAAAAATCTGAAGCAAACATGAGTTCATATGGTAGGTAAGTGTTGGTGTCTTCCTACTGTATTCACCCTACACTTGTGGAATGTAGTTGAATCATTCTAGAACAGCCAACAGACAGCAAAACGTACAAATGTCCAAGTCTCTTATGTGAAGTGGCACAGGACTTCTGCTTATGAACTACAACATCCTGCCGCACATTCTCCATCATTTCTAGATCACTTGTAATATCAAGTACAATGTGAATGCTCTAAAATGATTGTACTGGATTGCTGAAGGGTTCATGATGAATACACAAAATCTATACTGCTTAAAATGCACTCAAGTTTCCCCTCCAAGAGTTTTTCTTTCAAATGTGGGTGAATGTTTGGATGTAGAAATCACACACACACACACACACACACACACACACACACACACACACAAAGGGATGAGTAATTTCACCAACATTATTTATAGTATTACTTATTAAAATTCCCTAGAGGGAAAATATAATGTGTATACATGCATGTGTGTAAGTTTGTATGCATGGGGAGAGAGATTATTTTAAAGGTTGGCTCATGTAATAAAAGCAGGGCAGGAGCTAGGACTTTATAGTCTATTATAGGCTGGTGTACTGGAGGCCTGTGGTGGTCTGAATGTGAATGTATATCCACCATAGACTAGGATGTTTTATTAAGCTTTAAACTTGGCTCTCCAGCCACCTCTCTGGGGTGGAGCCTAAAGGTGTGTTTGGAGGCTGATCTGATTCTAAGTGATTCAAAGTGTGGAGATAACTGTGTGAGCTCTGGTGGGGGCATGTTCCCAGTTTTTTGGTGTTTGTTGGCTGTTTTGAGTGTTTCTATCTACTTGGATTTGTAAAAGGAAGCCAGCTTGTTCCAGCACTGATGGAACTACCCTCGGATGTGTAAGCTCAAAATAAACCTGTTCCTCCCATGAACTGTTTCTGGTTGGATGAGCATCCCAGCCACCTGGAGCTGTCCACAATAAGACCCCAGGTGATTTTCAGTTCATATCTGGAGGCAAATTTCTCTCTTCCTAGAGAGACCTTGCATTTTAGGGCCTTTGTCTTAGTCCACTGATGTTAATTTAAAAAAAATATGTTTATGAAAAAGTGGGGTGTGGTGGTGCACGCCTTTAATCCCAGCACTCAGGAGATAGGAGGATCACTGTGAGTTCAAGGCCACTCAGAAACTATATAGTGAATTCCAGGAAGCCTGGGCTAGAGCAAGAGCCTACCTCAAAAAACCAATGTGTGATGTGTGTGTGTTTCATATATATATACTTTACTAAATATATACACTTTATGGCAGGCATGAGAAGACAAATGTCATTGCCATTATTGGTACTCTAGTCATTATTTGGAGGAAAATAAAATCAGATACCGTTAACATTTTGGTTTACTCACTTGGGGCCAAATTTAAACGCATATGCCTAAATTATATCCAAACTTTGTAGCCACATTCTTTTTCTCTGTACATTCAAAGAAGCTTCAGCATGAATAATTGGAAGTCAGCATAGCTTACTCAGTTGTTTAAAAATAGGTCTAACTACAATATTCATTTTACTTATTTTTCTTCACAAAATAAAATTCATGTTCCGCAAGTTGATTTTCACTGATGCAGCACTTTTAGCTCTTAATTATGCATATTTACTCTTCCAGGATGCAGTTTAATCTTGTCTAAAAGGCCAATTTTTCAACAAGCTCCAGAGTATTTCTAACAGGGCAAAAGGTGGCCAGTGGAACAGATTGCAGTACAAGCACACATTAATTTATTACTGCGGCCTTCATTTCAAAATTTGTGCTTAATGACCTAGGGAAATGTTACATGTATCCAAGCATAAGAACAAAAATTTACTGGTTGGTAGGCAGGTTTCCTGTTATCACTAACCCTGAAATACATGATTTCTTCATGGACATGAAGGGGGGAGGGGAATGAAGGACAGAGGTGTGACTCTAATAATAGAGAAACAAAGTTTTTTTTTCTTTTGAATCCCATAGTATTTTACCGGATGGTTTTGATCATTTGGACATATAAAAGGTGTAGTGTGACTTTAAAGGAAACTGAGTATATCGCAGTATATTGTACTCTGTGAAATCCGTTCTCTAGAAGAGCTAACTAGTACCCTTGGCAAAAGTCATAGAGCTTATTAGGCAGAGAACCATGCCAGACATGATTGGAACTTTTGTTCTTTCTATATCTATAATAGTGTGGTTCCCAGTGTGAAAGTTCTTGATCAATGATAACATTAAGTGAAATATAAAAATATTCTCTAATACAGACCCAATAATCTGTCTCTTTTCAATCTAGAGAACTGAAGCAAAAAGGAACCTTTGTAGGTTCTCACAGTAAACCTTTTATGATGGAGATACTCTGTGATGTTTCTCCAGGAGCCACTTAGATGATCATAGGGCAACATTAAGCAAAGTTGCTTATAGCTGGGGAAAGACGCTAATAATGTCGCAATTTTAATAGTATAACGAAAACATAGTGTTTGGCTTCCATCTGAATCATTATTAAATGCCTAATCCTAGGTAAAGATGTGTAATTATACTGTCTAATTCTCTTTAAATATAACACTAGCACCACGTGAGAAACAGAGCTGGTCCTTGATAAAAATACATGGTGTGAAAATGTTTTAGTTAGTTTTTTCCATTATTCTTAAGAATTACAATCATGGAAAAAATTTTATCATTGTTCAGGAAAGAAATGTAATTATATCTGGAAATACAAGTAGATATATACAAATTAAATTTGACTGATTTTTTAAAATTTTCCCTAATAATGAAATCATTAACAATATAAGAGGAAAGGACAGCATTATTCTGCAGCCTTGACTTGATACCTTTCTGATTCATCTCTAATTTTTCTCCCCTCACAACATCTGGTTGGTATATAGTAAGAGCTCAACCCAGAGTTTATATGTTCCATCCATCCCAAAGAATATGAGGAGATCTTTGGTAGTGTGAATTAAGGTCATGCCATTAAGAGCTAATGATTATTGCCTCTCATGATTTCACTAGTGTGGTCTCAAGGACCCCTGCACCTATTTTAACTTTTGACACCATAAAGCTGCCTGGTAAGAAGAGGGTTGTAGATAACCATTCTAACTCCCTCTTTGGAGCGATGTTTGAAAACTGCCTGTGTGACTTGTGTGAAGAAGAGACTGGGTGTATTACCATATTTCATGATGGAAATATATAAAGAGTAGTTTGGGTCATTGGTATGTTTAAAGGTTATCTTTTACTTAGGGCTTTCAAAACAGAAAACAGAAATTTGTCAGGATGAATAAGCACCAATCTATGAATAAACTTTACAGTTTTAGTGTGAAATTTACATAGGTGTGGTGTGCTGTATAAAATAAAGGTAACATAAACCTAAGCGTCAACTTGTTTAATCATCCACTTTTTATTAAAAATCTATTGGAAGATAAAACATCATCCATGCTGGTTAGAAACTCAATCAGCCATCCAGTCCTGTTTTCATTTCATGTACTTCTGTCCATTAGAACAGGTTAAACTAGCCAAAGGAATGAACCCATATATTTTAGCAGCAGAGCAGAGCAGAACAAAGGTCAACTGCTGCTCTCATGATCGGCCCTGATTACCCTGCCAATCATATCAGATGACCACTTAAGCACAGGTGTGTATGTTGCATGCTGTGATGCTGGAGTAATCCCTGGCAAACTCTATAAGATCAGATTAATAACAATAAATTTATTTATGAAAATAGGGGATGGGGAACTACCTCTGTTGATAAAGCACTTGCCATAAGTGGTGGTTTGAATCATATGTCCCCCCAAAACTCAAGTGTTTTGAATGTTTGGTTCAAAGCTGATGGTAATTTGGGAGGTGAAGCTTTGCTGCAAGAGATTTGTTGTTGGGGGCAGGCTTGGGGTTGCAGTTATGAGTCCCCTGCACAGTAGAATTCAGCTTTCTTTCCACCTGCTGTAACTGAGGACACATCCAGCTTCTCCTCATGCCATGTGTTCTGTTACCATCATGGAGGATCCCCTTGAGAATATAAGCCAAAATTAAAAAAAAATTAAATTCATTCCTTTCCTCCCATCATATTCTTCTGGTCTGGTGTTTGATTCCAGCAATGAAAAGATAACTGCAACAGAAAAATGTGAGAACCTATGTTCATATCTGCAAGAGAGACAGGGAGAACACCAGGGGAAGCAATCTAACTCAGCTGGCTGAATAGGTAAGTTTTGGCTTCAATGAGAGACTCTGTCTTCACAAATAAAAAGCAATTAGAGGAAGGCATGCAGCATGCATGCACCCACAAATGTGTACACATCTGTTCACATGTGGGCTTTCATGCATATAATGCATATAGTTACTCATAGGTGTGTGTGCGCACACACACACACACACTGTCTCCAAATAATATATAAATAAATAAATTAGATTCTGAGTATACATGGGATATATATATATATATATATATATATATATATATATATATATCCATAAACAACCACCACTTTCTTTTAAAATTTACCAAACTCATGCTTTGGTAACTAACAATCCTAATTTCAAAACCATATTCACTGACATAGTGATTTTCAAACACATAAGAAACTCTAATACTACCAAAGTACTCATGTACATTTACTCACATTAAGTTTCCCTGCCTTAAAATAATAATAAATATATTTTTCATAAAAATATAATTTCCACATGAAGATAAACATCCTCCAAATAGTATTGTGTTAGTTCTCTATTGTAAACAATATCTAAAATATTCGATTTGTATTTTATTTTGGATCAAAGCTGGAGAGGGTTCCATGTAAGTCAGCAGAAGCAATGGGAGGAAAAAGAGAGCCCCTTCCCCACGTGCCCTCATGGCATACCCCCTTGACCTAATACCACCCATGGATCCCTACCAAAGAAAGTTTCCCCACCTTCCCACATGGCCAATCAAAGAACTAAACCTTTGGCACATGAGCCTTGGGGGACACAGAGATCCACACCAGAGCAAACTAGTTTACTAACTTTGATATTTATTTTACCAATAAACCACATGTTAAAGATACATGAAAAAGATTTATCCAATTACTCTATTTTGTAATATTTCCTACTTCAACTATAAACCAGTTACTAAGATCCACAGCACAAAATGTTCACCTGTACACCACATGCAGGAGAGTGGTTATCCTGCCCATCAGAAAATGCTGTGAGCATGTATTCTGTCTGTACCATGTCACTGTTCAAATCTCACAATGAATGGTGTACATATGAAGGATAAAAGAAAGAAACAATAAATAAAACAACTGTGAAATATTAGTAAGACTTAGTAGCGGGCACCTGGGAGTTACATATTTTTTTTTACATGTGAAGTTTCAGTTTTTCACAACAAAGAGAAAAAAATCACTTAGTGACCCTCATTCCTCTTTCTATTCTTCTGAAATAAGTCGATGATGATGACTAGATGAAAACTCAATGTTAGATATGTCTTAAATTCAGTTGTTAACCTTTCTCCACAGTCCTTTTCCTTTCTAGACTCAAAATGCTATCTTTAATTCATCCTTTGTTCTTTTGTACAAACTCGGGTATTTATGCAGGTGTCTGTGCTCCACCTCCAAAGCAGATCACAGCCAAAATGGTTGAGTTCTGGAGACTTCTTTCCTCAGCACAGGCTTAGCGTCACGATCCATCTGCTTCCCACTGCTGAACAGTGATCCTTGCAGACAGAGAACTCATTCACTCGTTTATCTCATCTCTCCTTCAACAAACTTTTATTAAGTTGGAACTACATCTTACATTGTGCTAAAAGCCAAGTAGAGCACACAAAATTAGATAGCAAATCAGCAGAGGAGGTGCTTCTTTACTGCTCTTGAAGCAGGGAGGAGTGTTAGGTGAGAGTTTTAGATGAATGAGAACAGAGAGGAGGGACAGGCTGTATGTCTGGAGGGTAGTAATGAGAAAGGGGGTGCAAACTGGGTGATTCACACATATCTTCTCCACAAAGTTAAAATGAGAATGATCTGGTGGATGAGAAGCATAACACCAGTTCACATCTTTCTTGGGCTACAGAGTGTGTTCAAAGGCAGCCTGAACAACTTAGAGAAAGCATGTCTCAAAATAATAATTTAAAAAAGTTATGAGAGAAAGCACGAAAGGAAGGAAGGATGGATGAAAGAAAGAAAGACAGAGAGAGAGAAAGAAAGAAAGCAAGAAAGCAAGAAAGAAAGAAAAAGGCAAAAGGAATAGAAAAACTACAAAGAGTAGGAAGTACTCCAGGCACTGAGCATAACCTTGGGAGAGAGCTGGAGGTCAGGAGGTGGTCTGTGGAGGAATCCCCACCCAGTTCAGTCTTAACACAGCTCAAGGCAACAGGAAAAGGGTGCTGAGGGAAGAGTCCATTGATCCAGTGGGGCAAGATCACATAGGGCCTCACATCAAAAGTTAAGGACCTTGAACTTGATCCCTAAGATAATTAGAAAACAAATTCCAAACAAGTAACTATGTGTTCAGATATCCTTTCCAGACAGATCACAGTGGCCACTGTATGTAGGCCTGATTTGAAAGGACATCAACTGAGGTGTTGTCATGAGAGGCCACAGGAGAGATGGTGAGTCTCAGAGCCGGGCACAGTGAAATAAACATCCAGAAAAGATGAGGGCCATTGATACAACAGCTTCATATAGGGCTGGAGAGATGGCTCAGCGGTTAAGGCACTTGCCTCCAGTGCCTAAGGCTCCGGGTTCAATTCCCCAGGATCCACATAAGCCAGACCTACAAGATGGTGGCTCTAGTGCATTCTCTCTTTCTCTTTCTCTCTCTCTCTCTCTCTCTCTCTCTCTCTCTCTCTGCTTGAAAAATGAATAAATAAAATATTTTTAAAAATAGCTTCATATATCATGCAGTATATGACACTGATGGGTTTGAGCAGATTTAAGGAAGGAATTACAAGATTGAATGAGGACCTTATAAGAAGGAGGGAAAACCACAAAGGAGAGGAAACAGGATGTGAAAAAAGACACAGCAAGATGACGAGTTTGATGGTTGATGGTTGGAATATATCTCCAAAAGCACCACGTAGCGCATCACTGGTTAGTGTTGACGTCATCATCCAGTTGTGAAATTTTATAATGACCAAAACTACTGCTAATCGCTTCAAAAACATAAACAGATTTTAAAAGGCAATAGTTACTAGATCTGTTCACAATCTTATCTAGCCTTGAAGGACTATCCATGAACCATCATCCAGCAGTGACCTTGGGGATTGGCCTGGTTTTTAACTGAAGTTATGAAATTCATGGGCTTGACTTTCAAACTCAGTCCCTGGCATATGTTAATGAATGAATCATCATTTGAGAATGATATCACGACTTTGTTATGAGCTTCTTTACAGGAAGAGATTTCCTTCTTTCTTACTAATTGTGAAAATAACTTGTTCCTAACATGCGGACATTTATGTCTAAAATAGATCGACATCAGAAAATATAAGCCTCTTGTCACCAAATAAGCTGTTAAAAACACTTAACATTTACTTTAATGATAGGATTTTTTTCCCTTTTTCGATAGTCTAGTGGAACAGAATGAAGCCAAAAGATGAATGGATGTCTATCCTATATTAAACTGATGTTTCTGTCATCTAACGTTTTCCTTATTCATAGAGGAAAAAGGTTCCTTTGGAATTACCCCTTAAAGTAACACATTTCAATGAACTCAACTATTTTTTCCTCTGTGAGTAAGGCCATCACAAATTATTCATGTAATAATATTCTCCAAACACTGGCTTACCTTGCCGCTAGATAGAACAAAAGGAAATCAATACAAAAGCAAATTACACCCAGAGAACACTAAGATAAGCATTTCCTAGTAAAGACATAGAAAAGCACTCAGAGTTGAGATTTGTAACTTGGCAGACGTGACTCCTGAATGTGACATTTTAATAGACAGTGATCATTTGCCATGACTCTATAAACACCGATATAATGCCTCCAAATCAAAAAACCTAAACCCGCTATGACACAGGCCTATAGTTTCACATCACAATACCATCTGCTAAATTTCCTATATCATATCCATATAACTGTATTGCAAATGAGAAATTTCCATGTGAAAATCCTATTAGAGAGCTGGAGAGATGGGTTAGCGAACAAGGCTGCAAAATCTAAGGACCTGAGTTGGATGTCCCAGTACCCACATAAAGCCAGATGCAAAAAGTGGCACAGGCATCTGGAATTCACTTGCAGTGGTTAGAGGCCCTGGAGTGCCCTGCCCATTCTCTCTCTGGCTCTCTCTCTTTCTGTCTCTTGCTGTTTGCAAATAAATAAAATATATTTTTAAAAAGTCCTACTGAGAAATGGCATACCCATTGTTTTACACTGCCAATTTATCTGAGAAAGTATGCAAACTAAAAACTCATGAATTTCCACATTTAGTCAATAAGGAAGTGCACATTCATTTGTATTTCTAACTGCTACATTAATCCTCAGCATCCCAAAGTATTAAGACAGCCAAGTTAAATATCCTTAAGTCCATGGTTATACATTCAGGTTGTAACTAAACTTAGTCAAGTCATTCAAAAGCAAACACCTAATTATAATTTTAGGGATGACGTTTTTCATAGCATATCTTAATACTCAAGCAATTAAAAGAAAAATTATTTTACTTTTGTAAGATTTTGAATTATTCCAACTAGATGAGTCCAAATATATTATAAAGAAACTAGTGATGTGGAGTTCTAGTAAGATTAAAGCATAAAATATTTAAATGAATAATGCTGCTTAATCTAATTTAACTTTTTTCTTGTGCTAATTGTTAAAATAAGTGTAATAACTCATATTTGTAAACCAAAAATCAGAGATTCCTATATGTTCCTCCCTTAATTATGTGAGAAGTTCAATTATTTTTAAAGTTATTCTCGTCCTTTAGGGATCGTACTATTTAGAAATGCCTTTACAAAACATGAAAAACACAGATATGAAATCACTTTCATTAAAAAATTATAGCATACACACCTCACTGACTGTTAAAAAATAAGTTAACAACCTTTTAGCTAGACCTAAGTAAAAAATATGACAAAAACAATCATTTGTGAACAAAAGTTACAAATTGACTTTACTAGAGGCTAAATTGGTCTGCATAATTAAAACAAGAAATGATCTCATTCATCTAAGATTTCCTTTGGTTTCTTCAAAAATTGAGTTGTAAACAAAGTATCTTTTGAGTGTGATAATACAAGAAAATGATATTGAAATACAAAATTACGGTGATCGAATCTAGCAATTTGGAAGAAGATTGTTGTATAAACACAGAAGGAAAGCACATATATTCACATGGAGTCAGAGCAAGGACACAAGAAGTCACTCTGGCAATCAGGAGACTCTTCAATCACTTATTTAAAAATAAGTTAGTCACATCTCAAAGCCTAAACATAAACATATTATAAACAGTTTTTTTAAAAAAAGTTATGTACAAACAACATAAAATAGCTATTATAGATGAATTGTAATTAGAGATGAACTGGCAATAAAGATTAGTAGTGTCAACAATTAATTAAAATGATAAATATGAATATATCAAAGTTTTTTACAATTCAAAAATATTCAGTCATAAGGATATATATATTTACAAAGTTTTCTCAAAGAACTGCTAATATAAAATCATAAGCTAATAAGTAAAATGGCATTTATTGAATTAACAGACAAACACATGATTAAAAATCCTAAGCAATTTAGAATCTGCTTATACATTTTCTTCCAAAACTACTAAAAAAAGAGACTAACAAAATGACACTAAAAAAAGATTTTTTTAAAAAATACATGATCTAGTTTTAACTGCATTAGTTTTAAAAAGGCAGTTGTGAAACTTACTTAAAACAGGTAATTTGGGGGGCTGGAGAGATGGCACAGAGGTTAAAGGTGCTTGTCTGCAAAGCCTGACAGCCCTTGTTCAATTCCCCAGTACCCATTAAAGCTAGATGCTCAAAGTGGAGCATGTGTCTGGATTTCATCTGCATTGGCAAGAGGCCCTGGCATTATGCCCATTCTCATTCAGTGAGGCTGAGTTATTGAAACCTTTAAAAAGATTTTGAATTTATCATCCAATGTATTTTGATAAGAAATCATATCAAATGCAGATATTAGAACTAACTGACAAAGCTATCAATTTTTCATGATATGAACTTTATGTAACATTACAAAGCATCTGAAATCTATGGTTGCCCTCTTCTTGACCACCTATGGTAACTAAATCTAAGTTTATGAAACTTAAGAAAGCAATATCACAAATTAGGCATGTAATGTGACTCAATAATTTTTCATAAGCAGCTTCTTTATGAAAATAATATAGGAAAGATGGATCTTTTTCTTATACACTACCAGTGGTGAAAGCAAAAAAATAAATATAGAAAATAAAATAAAATAAAAACTCATTCAATGTTGCCAAAATTTCAAGAAGGATATAAAAATACAATTAAGAACAAACAAGAAGTATGAAGTTCTGTAGCTCATGAAAGCACAGCATTGAAGTTGAGCATACATGCACACCACTGATTTTGTACACCACTGAATACTCAACCAAATCACATACCAGATGAATACATGGGAAAACTACATTGTATAAGCAAATAATTTATGGTAATAAAATCCCTTAATTTATATATATATATATATATATATATATATATATATATATATATATATGTATATCAAAACTCTTCAACTTTGTACATATTTAATATTTTAGCCCTTCTATCTTTAAAAATGACATTAAGACCCAAAGTGACTTCAGTATTCTTAGTATGCTGAAGACATTTACACATATAACCATCAATTCAGCAATGTATTAATATCCGAATGTTATATTCATATTTTTTAAGTTTAAGTTTGGAAAGAATTTATAACACTACTATGCTCCCCTTTCAATGACTAAATAAATAGCAGCAACTTTGAGAAAACTACAAAATATTCAAAAGGTGCCTGTCATAACCAAAGGTCATGCTGACAGATATCACATTATGAATCAAGGCATGACCACGCATCTTGTCTAGGTAGTGCAGCTCTCTTGGCTCGAGGCCACTTCTTTAAAGCCTCTCGCTATTATCCATTTTTCTACTTGGGCATAAATCTTCACTCAAAAAGTGATAATCTAAAACAGAAGGCCCCTGCTCCCCTCCAAGATATTTCTGGCATTCCTTTGACTGAAACTAGATTTTTAGATGTTGGTTACTAGGGGCTAACAGCATGTATCAACTGTTTTTAACTATTAACTAGTTTGATAAACAAAAAAAAAACATTCATTTGGGTAATCTGAGAGAACCATGTATTGTTGCATCTGTATTTTTGCTCTAAAGCTGAGAGTCACAGCCTAAAAGATGATATTACAGATTTTAAAGAATAAAATCCTAAAGGCTCCACATACTAATACAGTCCAATATCTCAATAGTTAAGATTATCAATATTCAGTATTCAGTGTTGTCCAGTTTTCAATATGAAAGTGCCATAGAAGTTTGATCACCAGATCCTATTTGTTCATGAAAAAATACATTATGTTTCATATATGTACATATCTGTATATATGCACACATAGTTTATTTGTGACCATCACTAGTTCTAGGAATTCTTGCTAGGTTGCAGTAGATACTACTTTTCAGATGCTATTGATGAAGCATCACAATTAATTAAACAAATATTTATTAGTATAGAAAAAATAACACTTTTCAAATTGTTATTTTCTGAAACAAACACCATCACAATTTTAATGAAGCCCTTTCATTAGAAACATATATATTTCATCTTAGAAAAAACATGGGAATAAATTTTAATGATATCAAATTCAAATTAAATCTAGATACACGCAAAATTCTCTACTTATCACGATGAAGCATATACAAACTGTTTATTTTCCTAAGCCACCTTACTTGGCTCTACCCTAAATTATCCCTGTACCTTGGCTAACAACTGTTGGCAAGAAAATCACAAAATCCCACCTCCTCTGCTGCCTCTCAGGCATGATGTGCAGTTAAAATGGTCCTGAGTCAATCACCTCCATGAATCATCTATTTACATTTATTAAGATAACAGAGAACAAATGAAAACAAAAGATCTATTAGTTCAGTGATGAATGCACTACCAGAAGCCACAGAAAATACCAATGTGATGTCAGAAAGGCAATACAGAGTTATGCTTTACCTGTCAAAAGTTATTTCCAAAATAAATGGACCTTAGGGAGCATGGCCAATGCTTTCATTTTGGCTGTCTCCATGATCAAAGCAAATCTCTCTGTATGATGGATTCAGCTGTTTCAATCACAATGAGGCCAAAATGAATGGATTAGATGTTCAGCTGTCTTGATCATCCAAAGAAAATAGATATGGTCTCAGTTTTTAAAAAAAAGCAATGATCTGGTGATATGAGCAGTGAAAAAGTGACTAAAACTCTAACTTTATATGAGACAAATAGTCCATAGATTATACCCAGTTTTCCACTATATCCACTTTCAATTTAATATTCTGTACCTGAATATCATAATTCAGACAACAGTAATTATATTTTTAAATCACTGAAGCCTAACAAAGAGCCTTGCATTCTCTGACTGTGTCATAGGCTTTAGTTCCCTCATACTTCCAGCAACCATCTAAGATGAGAAGTTATTACATTTTAAAGATGCGAGAGGCAAGAGGAGGTCACATTTGCTTAAAGTCATACATCTGACAATTGTTCAAAGTTACACAGCACATAATTTCATCATTTTACTATCAAGATGCAATCCATTCACAGTAATGCAATTAAAATCCTTACTTGAAATGAATACTAAATGTTAAATTAATATAGATCAATTTGGATTTATGTAGTTCCAAACCCAACAAACCTTTGAATTCTAAGAACTAAATCATCAAAATTGAATTATATATTATAGATCGTTATTCATAATACCAATAAGGGAATTTCATCTTTTAATGAAATAATACATACTAGTAATAAACTCTAAAATGTCAAATATTTCTGGATAATCATGGATTTACCCTAGTGATAAATAAAATGAATCTGGAACTTTATCAGAGAACATATAAACCTGGTTTTTACTCAACTCACCAGCAGGTCTTCCAATCAGACAGTTCCTAGAAAGGAACCCTTTAGGTTAAAGGATATTCAGTGAAGTGTTGGGACTGTGAACATTGGCTTACATAAACTAACTCCTCCCTTCCTCACCCATAGTGCATCAGCCTTGAGTAATCAGCAAAGTAATTATGATAAGCAGAACCACTGAAAGTGACCCCGTTACCTGATTTGGGCCATAAGTGCAATAGAAGTAATGATGAGAGAACTAATGTGTACCCTTCAAATTGAGAAGGCTTTTCTAAAAAATATCCCAATACTCAGAGTCATGAAAAAAATCAATAAAGCTAATTATGTAGATTTAATTTTCTGTACTGCAGAAAACATCATAAACAAGAGTAAAAGACAAATGTCAAGCTGCAAAGGTTTGTAATCCCTATGACATATTACAAATGATATCCAATTTGTTAATATATAAAGCATTCCTACAAATCAATAAAAAACTCTTTACACACTTGGGTGGCAACTCCAAGTGGCATCTAAGCATACAAAATGACACACCACATCATTACATCAGGGCAATTTAAATTAAAATTCTACAGCATTCAACCTTTTTTAAGCTTTATGGTATTTCTAAAGGTTTCAGAAAAATCAAAACTATATTGAATCATGGGCAAGAGGATAATTGCTGTCCCTGCTGGAACAAAAATATTTGACAATATCTAACAAAGTTACTGCTACATGTATTCTTTACGCAAGTAATTTAACAATATGAATTTTCTGAATGATAATATTGCAAAGTTATAAAAAGATATACACAGGATTATTCATAACTATTTGTCACATAAAAGGGCCAGTGAACCATATATTCCTATTTTAAAAAGAACTCTATAAAGTGTGTTCTAGTCACTAAAATATTTAATTATACTTAAATATTATTCAGTTTCAATAAGTAATGGAATAGTTTCTAATGTAATAATATCAATATATACAACATGTGAACACTTGTACAATAAGTAAGCATTTACTTTCATATAGTTGAAATGATCTCTGAAGGATTTTAAATCTTGAAAATTAAAGGTTTCCCATGGAGAATAACAGGCATGGATATTTTTTTAAATGTAAAATCATCTCTATAAAGTTATTCAGTATTGAACGATGTGAATGTCTTAACCACTTAAAAATCAATTTGAAATCATAATTTGGTTTTCAGACACCAAAATCAATTTATTGATTAGTGGACTAAAATTCAACAATGAGGTTGAATTTAAACTCATAAATGCCTTTCCAACAGCGTTGGAGAGCTTAGCAAAATATGTTAAGGAAAAGTAAAACTTGTTTTTAAAGGACTTGACCAATATTTTTATATACTTTTTTTTTAACAAAGCTCATTGAAGTTCCATTATTTTGTTACACTGTCACTGACCACAGCATACTAGCTTCACCTGGGACAAGCAGGTACTCGCTGAAAATGACTCCAGGAAGGTAGCCTTCAATAATCAGATCTTTCTCCAAACGCTGTTCCGAAAGTCATGCCACAATCTGGGTACAAACCACACCAAATAAAGTGCACAAGTAGATTTCATTCTTTTCCATAAAGACTTGTAGGAAACAGCAACCTCAAACACTAAAATTCAGGAAAAAAAAAACCTTTCACAGGAATACACACACACACATACACACACAGTTGAGGAAGGATCAAGTGTAAATTACATGTTCATTAAGTTCAATGAAACAATATGGAATTCGGTGAAGGTGAAATGCTGATTCTACATTTACTTTTCTCTTTCAAGATTCAAGGTATTGAAGTTGAGCTTATCTGAAATTCAGAAATTGCAGGGCTACAAGCATGATGACACCATAATCACTTTATTCCAATACTGGCACATTGTGAAATAAATTATGATAGTGTCACATTAATTATGCTTGTTCAAAGGACCTTATCTCAGGAGCAGACTAATTTTAAAATTTACTGTCATCCTCTAAGATGCCAAGAAGAAAGTTCCTATTGGACATGCTTTCTTAAGAATCTCAAACTGATTCTAGTTTAAGATTAAACTAAACTCCAGCCTCTCCTTCAGAGTCTTTCTCCTTAAGAGAATTCATGCGTGTGTTGGACTTGGTGCTTTTCTGACCTTTAACTGTCTGCAAACTTTTTTTCCTTAATACCTCCTTTTTGTGGATTATTCAACTGTTTAATGTATTCCCAGAGTCTCGTGACCTTTTGAAGTTTGAAGGACCTATTAGAAAAGAAGTTTAGATATACCATAATTTTAACAGGAACAAATCAAAGGTCAAAGGACCTGAGCCCAGAGATGACAAGATGCTTCACTGGGAAATCAATACAAAGCTTCGTGTTGGCCAGAGCAAAGGATTTATGAGCAAAGGGCAGATCACTGAGTGGTTCAGGGAAACCTCACCTGAAATCCCTCCACTGCATTAGGACAATTATCACCAGTCACAAGCTATAAGTTTAAGTTCCAGTATTTGCAATAGTTTAACTGTAAGAGTAATTTTTGTCTGTGCATTTTAAATTAAGTCAAGAAAAAGCATTACATTCCGTGAATAGTATGGAAGCTCGGGTGGACTCATGGTTTAATAATTACTGAATTCAACTGCCATTTGGGTGTGGATAACACCTTGAAATTCCTCCAAAGCGGTTTCTGGAAAATGGAGGTCCAGGGCTAAGGGAACCACCTAACAAACATGTGTCTTACTTTAGATGATCAATGCTATTAGAAAAGAGAATTCTCCAGTTAAATTTCATCTGTAAAGTTGAATCGTTGAACTTTTTGAAAATATACATTACAATATGGTATTAAAAAATAATCAAAATGAAATTTGGCTAAAATTCCAGAGACTCTATTTAAGGGTATATTTCAAAATAAGTTTCTTAATACATATGTGCAGCCAGTGACCATCTGCGGCTCTTATGAATTAAGGTCTATAATGTGTGTATATATTAAGGTCTGAAATATGCGTATTCACACACATTTTGAAGAATTAGTGGGGGAACTATGAATAACAATTCACAGTTTAATTATTAATACGCTTTAAACTGGTAAGACTTAACATATTTACATTTTTAATCAGAAGTTAAATAGCATATTATTAAAATTGATTTCACCTTTTTATTTTGGAAAGGTGTCATTTCTAATACAAAAAATATGCATGTGACTCATATAATATGCATTTCTCCTGTATTTATATTTTCTATTTATATTATGTTTACTGATTTGTTTCAGCGTATGGTGTGCAGCATGAGCACAGTCATACACAGAGTGAGAGCAATAAAAAACCACAGAAAACACTTTCCAGTAGCTATGGCATTAAAAACATAATGGTCCATTCTAAACACTACACCAACAAATGCTGCCTTTGAATGGCCCAAGTTCAAGAGCAGGTCAATAGAAGCTCGGACTAATGCCTGTAATGTCTGGGGACCCCAGAGGGGAAAGTGATCGCATGTCTACCTGTTCTAATCCCCTGGTTGCTGCCCTAAGCTGCCTTTCCAGATAAGGTAATAACAAGCGCTTATGATGGAAAGCTTTAAAATCCGGGCAGTAAATCATTAAATTAAAAAAAAAAAAAACAATGTGCTTAGAATTCTCGTGAATTATTTTTCCCCTATATAGTGGCATGCACTAACTACTTTGCAGAACTGGAAAGGCACCTTAGGAAAGATGAAATGTGGGAGTCTGGCATATTTCTATGTACGCTCAGCAGACATGTAAACTAGCCCCAAGGATTACTTTTCCACTGCCAATGCCCTGGAAGGAGAGTGCTTCCTACCACAAAATGCTAGGGGGATGGTTAAGGAAGATATAATTGTAAATCTAATTTGTAATCTTTTTGTAATTACAAACAAAACTAAGTCATGCGGTCCTGCTTGAGCTAGGTCACCACACAATGAGCAGAAGCCAGGATCAGGAGGGAGGTTCAGCTTCCTCAGGAAGGGAAGGCCAGCAGAGGGAACCAGGGCCTGTCTTCTTTGTCAGACTCAGTGGTCAATATCCATTTCACTAAAGCGATCGCTAATTTTGTAAATCGCAAGTTACCTTTTATTTCCCTGACAATTTCATATAACAAAGTGATATTAAGATGAATGCAAAATTGAACCTTTCACACCCCATGCATACCTATGTTCAAATTCATCCTAAATCATGACTCTGTCAGACCAAGGCTCCTGGCCAGTGAAGGCAATTAATACAATTTTCATCTTTGATAATGGCATTTTCCCCACATAATTCTTAACGCGGGACAATATCTTTTACCCTAGATCTAATGTTACTTCATAAACAGAAATTTTAAAAATCCAATCTTTGATTTGTAGATTCCACAACGATGAGATCACTTTCAGGAGAGCAAAATGTGATCCAAGTGTGTGACTCTTTTTTTTTTAATTGGTCTACAGATGCATGTTTCCACTATGCCCATAATGTAGTTAAATATCACATGTTGGCTTCTGCCATTATGCTGTTATTACCTTAAAATGGAAACATTCATTTACAGTATATAAGTGGTGTACTTTTAAAGAACCTTTCTGTGGTTTTCCAAAAGCATTCCAAAGAGGTTACTTGCGTTGCTTTGAAACTGGTTTGAGTTATGAGAAGGCCATAGCCTCAGACCAGCAGCTGAGACAGCAAAGGAGATGAAAGTTTTCAGCTTTGAGATCCAAGGGGAAACCCAGCTGCTACAGCTGGTCGGCTTAGATCTCAACACTTAGTTCAGTGATGGAGAAGGCGATAATGCCATGTCTGGGTTTGAAAAGTGCATTAATAAAAACAGTCTTTAAATAGAATAGGGGAATCAATGAATCAAGTCTAGGCTCCAGGCTGCAACATGAAAATATTAAAATATAGTAATAATAAAGAGCAAGGGAAGGGGAAATCCTCTTAGATGCTTATAGATATCCGCTCCAGAGACACTATCTCAACTCAAAGAAATTAGAGAGGATGGAATATGACTTCTAAAAAAAAAACAAGTTTACCTTGGACAGGTACTTCTAAACAGTTTCCAAAGATTGTAATAAGGAAATGAAGTTTGGCAAAGACTCCTGCATAATAGGAGTCAGAAATATCTCAGGCTATAGTGTGTTTCTCTTTAATATTTATACTGCAGAACACATGTGCAAAACTGGTAGATCTTAGAGATTAGCTGTGTCAACATGTATGTTACCTGAAGTTTTACCTCCCAAGAGTTGATTCCCTGCATTCTTTGAGGAAGCAAAGACAAATTATTTGGATGGGGGTGCATCCTCCCATCCCAATAGAAATATAAGGAAAATGACACACTTTCCTTCCAAGGAGTTCAAAGTTCTCAACACACATTATCTTATTAACCATAACAGCTCAGACAGGCAGGTAAGAGAGCTGATACCTATTATTACACTTATTCTAAAGATAAGAGTCCTGGCTTGCTAATAGTGTAGAACTTTGTCAAGGCCACACAGCAAGTTTAAGGGAGAAAGCAGACAGGCTAGCTCATGTTGGTTTGGAAACTCTATGGCAGCCCATGAGTTCTGCCTTCATAGAAGAAGGTTAAGATAGTCAAAGGCAAGGTATTTCATATGCTACTGTTGTGGTCATATCAAATGTGCATTTTGAAACCAAGAACTCTGACAATAGCTTATTAACATTATTAGGCAACTATTCATCTTTAAGACATTTTCCACTACTTATTATTGCCAAAAGTAAATGTAAAACCAACCACTGAAGTCTGAAAGCTAGTGCCCCAGAGTTTACTTCGTTCAAAATAATTAACAGCATAGAAGTCAAAGGAAATATTCTGTATAATGGGTCCACTAACAACCCAAGAAATGTGTGACTTCAAAGTGGCTTATTGGCTTTCAAAGAACAAAGAGATTTTACTTCCACCCATCTAAAATATTTTGTAAAATACATTATATCATTTCATTTCAAGAAGTCATACTGTCATTCAATTATTCAACTAACAGTGTTCTAGGTCTTGAGGATAAAATGATCCACAAAGGAGTGTCTCCCCCATGGTGATACATTCAGGCTTAGACCACAGAAGGGGTACAGGGTTCCCTGTTCTACAGGAGGTCAGGGAATTCTCTGGTACAGCACAGACCTTATGAAAGTGAGGGATGTAGTGGCCATCTGTGATATAACAGTCCAAGAAGATGGTGTCCAGCATGGCTGGAGAGAAGTGGTCCTTGGTGAGGAATGAAGTTGGGGAGGGGGTCTAGGGCTAAAAGGAAGGAAGATGGATTTCATCTCAGATTTGTAGTCCTGGTAGACATGCTAACTTAGTGTTAAGGAGCTTTGAAAACTTCTGAAAATTCAGGGTAAAAACATGAGTTGACTCAAAGTTAAGAAAGATCATGCAAACCTCCTGGGGAAAAGGTGAAATGAGGGTGAGCAGTGGTGGAAACCAGACAGGCACTCCTAGTGGCCATGGTTTTTGATAGTTTTGGGCAAAAGGCATTTGATTGTTTAGGGCAAAAGGACTGTGACTCAATCTGCCACAATAATGGTGCACAAAGAGAGGGTAGGAACTTGGATATATACTGACCGCTGAGGTGATCATGCATGCTGATAGCGTGAGCGACATGGAAAGAGAGTGAAGGTTGATTTTGTGGCCTTGGACCTGCGCCATTGGATGATGGAATTTACTTCACAGAGCTGGCGAGGTCTCTGAGTGGAGGGAGCAGTGTCTAGAAGTTTGCTAAGGGCAGAGTAAAGCTGAGGTGTCTATTCAATTACCTAGTGGACGTTGTGGGTGGATGGTTCTATGGGGCAGTGCTTTGAAATTATAGAGGCTTAAGGGATCTAAGCAATGTTCTTTATTTACTGGCAGGAGAACAGAGAGCGTTCCTATCAATGTTCTCACCAGACAACTTTAAAGGGGATCATGGCTTTCTGAATCCCAGCTTATCTCTGATTCCTTCTATCATTCCAACTACATATGAAATCGTGTTCAAAACATTTTTCAAGAGCTCTGTGTTCTCGGTTTGATTCATTGTAAGTGATTTTACTTATCTGTCTTGTGACAAGTATACAAAGTGAAAGTTCGCTTCATTTTGATGACTCAAACTTCGGAGGCTATCGGCTAAAACATAAAGTTAGGAATGTGCATTCTGGGAAGTTGAATCTGTGGGATTTCTTTTTACATAAGTTATTTGTAGGGATCCCATCATTCTCCCTTCCTCGCTATTGACATTCTCTATTCCCAGAAACAAGTATATAACATGACGGAGCTGAAAACACTCGAGGGCAGGTGGGAGGTTCCATTCAATAAGTAATCCATAATATTTTCCTGTGATATATGGGTTTGCAATTTTTATAAACAAATGAGTTTGGGACAGGCCCTTAATGCTGTTATTTTCACTCACCTCAGCCTTTCCTAAAGACATTTGCACATGGATGGATACCATATGTCTCATAACAGCTTTAATCAGTGGAGGGCTACATATAAGGTAACACATATCTTCTGTTAGATTAGATTTCTATTAGAAAAACAACAAAAACATTCTTATTGCCTAGCTGAAATCCTGTATTTAACAATGGCTCCCGAGGTGTTTGTGGTGATTCTGGTGTAATAAATCTCGTGCACTGAAGACATGTGACAGTTTAGTACACACAATGTGGAACAATATCATGCTTGATAATGAAAAGAAATATCTGTAATTGGTAGATGAACTCACTGTATTGTTTTTGCTATGTTGTAGTGTTCTCTTTATCTTTATTAGAAAAGGTTTGCAGTAAAGCACCAGGACACATTATGGCAGCTGTGGCCTCATGTGGTCCGTGTGTAACAAGTATCTACACTCAGTGACTGACATGTTTCACCTAGGCTTGGTAAGAAAACTCTAGGATATTCACACAAGGGTTAAATTTCTGAATGATTCACTTTTTTCTGCATATTTCCCAGACATTAGGCAAGAAAGAATTGTTGATGTTAATTTCTCTTTTGATATGGAATTGGACATTTTTGTCTAAAAAGTATTCAAATGGGGATTAATAATCACTTTCTAAAATAGCTACTATCTTTTTAAATTTTTATTTATTTTTTGAGATAGAATGAGTCAGAGAGAAAGCAGCAGGGACAGAGAGAAAGAGAGAGAATGAGAGAGAGAGAGAAAAAAGAGAGAGAGAGAAGGAATAAGTATGGACATGCCAGGGCCTTTGGCTATTGCAAATGAGCTTGAGGTATATGTGCCACATTGTGCATATGACTTCATGTGGGTCCTGGGAAGTCGAACAAGCAAGTGCCTTTAATTGCTGCACCATCTCTCCAGCCCCAATATCTTTTTACATAAATGAAAAGAAGCAGTATCAATGTGCTTTAAAATTCACTCCAAATTTTTAAGATTAAATTTGAAATTGGTCAACATGTTTAATGAGAAGAAAATGAAGGAGTCATACAAAATATATGAGCATCAAGCCAAGAGAACTAGTGGTTATGACATCACTTCTGCTGTTCAGTAGTGGAAGACGTTCATAGAATAATGCAGCAAATACGGAATAGAGAATATAACAAAATTAATCGTGAATTTTAAGGTAAAAATATTCACATGAAGAAGGTCTGTGAGAACAAGCATTGCCCAATGGTAAGAAGATTACAAGGTGAGAATGCACACGCAATGATTGGTGAACACAAACCCTTCATGCAAGAAAGCTGCCTCAAGGGAAGCTGGATCACGCAATGTCTGTCGTCTATTAGATCTGTCACTATATCACCATAAAACTTTTCTTGTCACACTTTCTGGTATGTTTTCTATTAGGTAGAGTACACATAACAGAAAGTTCTAGAATAAACAGAATATTTATGTCTACCAAAATTATATCTGGTCTAGATAATTCCTCATTGATGGATGACATTTTTGATAGCTTTTTTTTGCTTTGCAAAACATATAAAATAATTGCAAATACATAATGTTATATTTTAAAACTGTGTCCCTTAAATGCTATATGAACAATGAATGTGTGTGTGTGAATATTGTCAGGAAAAATGTAATTATTGTGTGCTCTATTGAATACAATACAGACATTGATTTTTCCTGTAAAATTTGGGTAAGTGTGAAACGTTTCCAATTCACATTTTCCTCATCCCAGAGTAACTGTGGTGATGAAATATCTCATTCCATACAGAGGACTAACCACCATTCACAGATTACACGCAATATTCAGTAATTGTTAGCTGGAGGGACCACATTACATGATGGTAGTGTGTCGGATTCCAATAATTGTTAGCTGGGATTTTACTCTATGATTATATGTAAAGAATAGCTAATACTTCTCACACATAAAGAATAAATACTTCTTCAGATGAGATTATAGAAGAAGAACATGTAAATCTATTTTAGACATGTAAATCTATTTTAGAGACTATATTCAGAATTATTGTTCTTTCTGAATTAATTCTTATCAATGTGAGACTTGAAAAATATAAGCAGTGATTCATTAGGAATGTGTACAAATAAAACAATGTTAAATAAAAGACGAATGTTTTAGAAGGTATTGCCATTCCTTCCTTCTGTGATGACATTCTGATTTCTTTTGATTAATTCTGTTTAGTTATTCAAAAATCCCTTATTGATCAATCAAGACATTGCTCCTCCTGTTTAAAAAAACTACCAAAAATTCAGTGATTTTTCTGATGATACTATATTGCAAACATTATAAAAATCATTTATGGAACATTTATCCTAGATATCAACAAGGATATGAATAAAAATTCCTTCTGCATATTATAATTTCAAATAAAATATAAAGTGTGTAGCTATTCCTAGAAATGGAAACCATATTTTAAATTAGATTAAAGTTCCTAGGAAATGAAAAATAACTTCTTGTACATATTCATCTTTAGTGTTTCTATCAATCCCTAATCCATGTAAAGATCTTGATTAGGAATATGGAAAATCTCTAATCAAGCCAAGCAGATTAATGCCTATTAAGTAGAAGAACAAAGATGATTTGTGGGAAGAAGTATGCTGAAACATACTTGACTCCAATTAATTGAGAATCTTTTCATTGAAACAGATTTTTCCCTTCTACGTGATAATTTTGGTTTATTTCCTGTAGTCTAATAGCTCTTTCTAAATTTCTTCTAAGGCAAGATACCTAAAAGACTAGTAACTTAGATAAAGGTAAGAAGTCACAAATGAGAAGCTAGGGTGAAATGTGTTTGGCATTATAATGTTAATTTCCTTATTGTTATTTTTCCATGATGAAATTGTTCTTCCGTCATCACTATTCTGGACCCAGATCTTTTAGAAAGAAGGAGGGCTCTCCTACAGAAGACAAGGGAGTCTGGCAGGGGATCGAATCTGGGCAGACTTTGTATAGTGGGCTGAGGAAACTGAACTCCACTATGAAGCCAATAAGTAACCTAAGAGATTTTATCGAAGTGAACTCACTGACCAAACAGATTTTTATAATGGCAATATGGCACACAGTTCCTAGCAGATCAATAGTAGCTAAGAGATGACAAAACACATTCTTGGATCATGACAAATTTCATCAATAGATTCTTTTTCTGGTGCCCATTTAATAGGATAACATGGTGCATGTAGTGGCAGGGTTGAGATGTTCCTACAAAGGTATTTGATAAATGTAATTAACACTTAAGTCAGTAAAGTGACTCAATGCAAAGTACCCTAACTCATTGACTGAGCCTCATCACATAGTCCCTGGGAAGCCTCAAGAGGAAAGAGTGGGCCCTAGAGGGAACTTGAATTTCTGACTTCATACTGCCTTCATTCTCAAGCCAAGGGCATCAACTCGTCCCAGGATCTCCATCTCTGGGAAAGCTCCTTTATTATTATTTTTTTTATTGTCCATAATGAGTTACATTGTTTAGTGGGCTGACAATGAGTTGTTATCCCCAATTCCTCATTGCCCCCATCCCCATCCCCAGTCAGCTGGATATCCTCCTGCGTGGGTCGTCTGTATCAGTCTCTGTGGTAGGGGACCATGGATAGCCTAGTATTCAGCCGGGTTCACCTGACCCAAGTGTGTTGTTACTGAGGGTTTCCATGCCTCTGATATTCTCCCCCACCACGGCTCTCACAATCTTTCAGCCCCCTCTTCCCCTCAGTTCCAAGCTCCTTTGATCATGAATTGCTGTACCCACAATCCCACAAGAATGTAGGACAATATATGAACATAATCCCTACCCCCTCGTCATCCACACTGCATACTCCAAAAAAGAGAGAAAGATCTAGACATAGCTGACTTACTGACTGTTTCTCGGGAGGTCACTTATAACCACATATTACTTGATAGGTGTGTGTTTTGTGTGCATCCATATATATGCAAACTAAGGGGTTCTGCTCTGGATAGTAAGACTAGAGACCGATATCATTTGTATCTTTATTTGCTGGATCACTTATTCTGATTTCACACTCAACCCAACACCAAAGGAATCTTCCTAGGCGGCATGATCAAATAAAGAAAACTTAGTGTTTAGAGACACAAAGTGTTTGAGTTAGCTTTCTGGTTTACACAATAATAATTGATTTGATATGAGTCTACCCAGAGCACAGATCTACCTAGGGAACCAGTTTTTCTGAGCCTCCAACAACAGAAAATTCACCGAGGAAAACTCATAAAGTCATCCTATCAGAAATAACTAGGTAGATAGTTTATCTAGAAAAAGTTGAATGAATGTCTGTATCTTGGCAGGTTAAATTGGTGAATTCATTAATAAATAGTTATAACTATTATATTATATATATATTATATATTATATAATTACTATAACTATTATTTATAATAATAAAACTATTGATATAATCGTGATTATATCAATCAGATTGTTCTAACAAATCAAAATGGCCCAAATAACTGTAATAGACAAAAGATTGCTTATTGTTACATATCTTTTTGCTTTTGTGTGTGCGTATGTGCATGTTGTGTGTGTGTGTGAGTGTGGTCACACATGTGCAGATGCATATGGAGGATAGAAATTGACATCAAGTATCTTCCCCAATGGTTTTTTCACCTTATATTTGTGAGATGAGTCTCCCTTTGACACAGTTTGGCTACATGAGCTAGCCAGCAAGCCCCAGGAATCCACGCGTGTCCACTGCCTCCATGGTGCTGGGATTACAGGTGTGCTCCGCTATCCCCAGCATTGTTCTGTCTGTGATGGAGATCTAAACTCAGGACAAGGCTTGCACAGTGAGCCCTTGACCCACTGATCCATCTCTGTAGCCCATTGTGGTCACATAGCCTTCAGCTCTTATATTCACAGTTTGTGCAGCACTGATACAACTACCATTATATTAGCCTTAACTTGACAAGTAGGTCTAAATCTAAAGTGATCTATTTGATACGTCTTTAAATACAAAAATATTTTTCTTCAACACTCTATTGTGAACAAACAGCTACACAAAAGAAGTTCAGAGTAATACAAACAGCCCACTCATTTAGCATAAAAAGATGAAAACTTTGCTTTTTAAATACTAGGAAAAATGAAACTAAGAAACATCATCAGGGTCAAAATTGCTGGTACATGTTGTTTTTATTATACTAAAAAAGAAACATTTCAAAGTTAAAGTATAGTTAATTCCATGGGAATATTCAGAAATAATGCATTACCAGAACTGTGCTTTTTTTTTTAAGCTTCAAGGGTAGAAATTACATTCTAAGAGTAAGATCCATTTCCTAAGTAATCTACATAAATGGTTGTAATTCTGCTATAATTTTGAACATAAGAAATCAGTTTGGAACAGGAAATCTGGGTTGCTGTGTCTATGATTCATTATGCATTTTTTCATATGAAATAAAAAATAAAGTAAGCTAAAGTAGAGAATATGCAACCTACAGTAATAACAAACACTAGTCCACCCTCCAAAATATTAAAAATTCAGGGGAAAAGGCCAAGAACAATCACATAAACAAAGTGAATAAACATGTCAGCAGAAGAATCTAGAAGCTATCTGAAGCTGAGTAACCTTCCCTTCTTATTATAAGAATGTCATCTTAGGAGGAAAAATATAGTATCATACATTTAAAAGTGATTCGATTTTTCAAGGTAACCCAAACATTGTAAAAATACAATGAATTCCCCCAACAGTTGCTGTATATAACCAAGTAAATGCAACACTTTCAGCTACCTCAGCGGAAACTATATCTACTTATTTGCCCTGACCTTTATGAACAGTGTGACTTAAAAATAAACAAAATTAAACAAGCTACTTGGAAAGATTTCAAGTTTAGAACATACTGAAAAAAAAGTTGTAAAAACTGTCATTGCATATATTCAATAGTCATTCTGTATTTAATCAGGATATATTTCATATATATATCCAGATAGGAAGCATAATTTTTATAGATGGTTAAGTTGAAAATTAGTATCCAAAAAGATGATACTTTTCAACCATTCTTTAATCTGTGAAAATTTCCATTTCAGACTTTTACCCCCAGTATTTATAGTATTAACTAAAGGATAATTATACTTAGCAAGCAAGTTTTTATACTATATTATGCATATCTACACCCAAATTGCATAAAAATTACAACCCTGGTCATAAATGTTATAACACTTATTTATACAATATTCACCCTTTTACTTTATTAATTATTTGTTTAGTGGGTATTGTAGTCAGCATTCTAGTTGCTGCGCAGAAAGAACCCAAACAAAAGTGGCTTGTGGAGGAATGGGTTTATTAGGCTTAGGGACTCCAGGGGAGACTCCATCCTGGCAGGGAAAACGATGGCATGAGCAGAGGGCTGGACATCACCTCTGCCACAGCACTGCAAACAGTGGCAGGAAGGTGTGCCAAATACTGGCAAGGGAAGCTGGTTTATAACCCCCATAAGCCCACCCCTAACACCACAGCTCCAGTGATGTTGTAAAACCCAAACTGCCATCAGCTGGGGATCAAGCACTCAGAACACATAAGTTTATGGGGTGGACACCAAAATCAAATCACCACAAAAAGTAACCAATCAAACCACAGCCTGACATGACTGGACCCATTATTGAGCAATCCGCCCTGGTCCAGGTCATATATGGCTTGCATGACAACCTGTGTAGCTTCAGCTCAAGATATATTTGTCGCCCCTGCCAGAACCTTCCACCATACAAGGTGCTTTCTTTGCTCTCTCTGCTTAGCATTCCCTCACTGGTACACTCTGGAGAAGGAACTCCCCCATAGCTTGAAGATCCCTCAGACAAGATGAAGATACCCCCTTCCTTTCAAAGAGAGTCTGTGGCTTCCCTGTCCTTCCTCATTTTTCCCTGAGTGATTTTACCCATTTAACTACATTGACTCTCTGATGCAGGTGGATGAGATTTGATAGGGGTTCTTGCCTTAACTCTCCCAATTTCCATCTCCCATGCCTAATCTGGGACATCTCACGACTCTAGGGATTCAATGCACAATACACAAGACTTTCCCTTCACACTGAGATATTCCACTCTACACACTTTCCTTAGAGGTAAATGACATCACGGTGCTCACAGTTTCTGAGACAAATATCATGTCAGGACCACATTTACCTCCAAGTCCTCATTGAATGAGCCCTCCTGGCAGCAGTTCATTACATCATCACTTCCTCCTGTTTCTAGCATCCGCTTTAGAGCTTCTAATCTGCCCTCTGCAAGCAGCCTACCTACCAGTCCTGCCTTGAATGCACCCTTTCATGCACTGATGACGCCACACTTAGAATTTCCACATGACTTAGCTTTTTGGTTCCTGAGATCTAAAAGCATCAATGGGTCACATTAGGTGGTTGAACTTCTTTGCAGGTTTCTACAAAGTTCTGTTGTCATTACATATGGCCATGAACTGTAGATGGATGCTACTTCTTAAATCCAATAGAAGTCTTGGATTTCATGTTTTATAAAGCCAAAAACTGCCATTCCATTAGTCGTTCTGCAGGACATACTTCCAAAATTATCTTTTTCAAGGGAACTTACTCTGATCTTTTTTTTCCTCCCCATTACAGAGAACACTATGCCTTGCTTGTATGAGGTATGCTGACTTAGCCACCTGAAAGTACAAGTTATTGATTAAAAAAAAAAAAACACCTAACCAACCATAATGACTGAGCTTGTACTCTGAATTAGGCAATGATTCATAGAGACTATCTCATTTAATTCTTTCAAAGAATTTATAGAAAAATCTCTGGTAAGAGATATTTAAGATCTCAACAACAAAGCTGACTCAAAATTCACTCACCATTACTCAGGGAATTGAGCAGAAGAGAGGGTGGAAAGAATGTAAGATCCATGGTGGGGGAGAATATCCAAAGACATTGCCCCCCCTCAGCAACAATACATAAGGGGGGAAGAAAAAAAGGGAAAGAAAAACTGTCTACCTCTGGTACAGTTCAATGTCCCCTAACCTATGGACAGATCCAGTATGTGCACCGAGAAAGGACCCCAGTGGGTAGGGGACAGAGAGGAGAGAAACGGGGACACGTCCCCAAGATTTGCTCATACAGTGTATATACATATTCATAATAAAGATATTTTAAAAAAGAAAAATCTCTGGTATCTACTGTTCAGCAGAGGAAACAGAGAAAAAATTAGTTCACTAACTTTCTCTGTATTAAACATTTACCAAGTGATTCTGGCTTTAGTCAACCTAGAGACCAAATTTCTGGACATCTGATTTATATGAAATTGAATGAGCATCCAATATCCAGTGACACACTCTTATATTTCAGATCCATCACAGACCATGTGTGCGCTCTCTTTACCACCTTCACATTTGTTGAGACCAAGCTCAAGAAGCAGCAGCTGATCAGGAATGACATGTTCACTAAAACAACGTAAATGCAGAAACAAGGCCCATGGAAAGCCAGCCACAGAGGCCCTATGAGAGGGATTTCCAGTGACGGACTGGCTGGCTGTCATTCACCAGTAGGAAGCTTGGGAGGTGGAGGACATGCTTGGAGCTGGAAGGAGGTAATCTCCCAAACCCTGAGCCAACAGTTCCTCCCAGTAACTGTAGGAAAAAAGCCAAAATTTATACATGTTTTATAGTTTCTCCATTTCAGGGGATTCTTTGAATTTGAAACTTCATACACTTGGTTTCATTCCACCGTGTTCTCTAAGTTAAATTTCAGCTGTTTTCTGTTAGGAGGTTAGGGAAATATGCCAAAACATACCCAAGAAATGAAGATTCCATTGCATTGCCTGCTATTTGTAGTCCAATGACCAGGAGTTGGAAGTAGGGTCCAAGGACCCCTCCACTGTCAAGATCATTTCTGGCACAGCCTATGTAGACAAATTTCTCATTTGGGACAGTATGGGAGAATACACTCTAATTGAGCTGAGGATAATCGAACTTTTTATGCAGTTCAATTAAAATTTATTGTCCTGCAACCTTTTGGCTGAATAGCACTATAATGGTGAGAGGCTCTGCAACTGGTCTGCTTGCTTCAGTCCTGGATACGATGTGTTCATTCATGACCTCCTCACAGGTCTATTTTTTTAAAATATTTTATTTATTCATTTTCAAGCAGAGAGATACGGACATATATATATATATATATATATATATATATATATATATATATATATATATATATAGAGAGAGAGAGAGAGAGAGAGAGAGAGAGAGAGAGACAGAAGGCACCAGGGCCACCACCTTCTGGGTCTGGCTTATATGGGTCCTGGGGAATTGAACCCGGGGCCTTAGGCACTTGAGACAAGTGCCTTAACCGCTGAGCCATCTCACCAGCCCTCCTCACAGGTCTGTTAACTACCTCTGGCCAGTATCATTAGAAACCTAATTGACTCTTTCCTTATCAGAAGGAAGAAGTAACTTAGTGCCTTCTAAATATACTGGCCAGTGTATGGCACAGGAACCTGAACATGCTCTGTCTCTAAATATACTGGTCAATCACAGCCATTTACTCTTCCTAAAAAATGAGTGAAGAAAAAAATAAATAATTGACTTCATGTTTTAGGCAGCAATGCCATTTTCGTGAATTATTCCTTTTCTTGGAAAAATCAATCACTTGGACTAGGTTAGGTCTCATTCATCCACAGTATTTGTTAAAATGAAAATAAATGAATTTCTGAACATAATCAGTGAAAACAGGAGGAAATTCAGATATACACTGATACAGCATGTCCCCTGGGAGGCTTATCTGTAAAAAGTCTATATTTTTAATAATTTAAATTTTTTTCAGATATTCATTACGTGCAAAAATATTGTTAGGGACAGAAATAAAATTAGGAAGATATTACTTTTTACAAAATAACACATTTAAAAGTTGAAGCTGGACATGGTGGCCAATACCCACAATCCCAGAGTTTGAGAAGTTGAAGAATTGCAGCAAGTTTAAAGCTAGCCTGGGCTACACAGTGAGAGACCCCATCTCAAAGAAAAACAATTTTTTTAGTTAATGAATTCATTAATTACTAAATTGTAAACAAATTGACCTTGAAATTCATTCTTATTATTGAGAAAACAGAAATATTATCAATAAAATGAAACAACTCTAGCATATAATGATATTACTAAAAGGACTATATATTTGTAGTTTCAAATACATAATACATAGAAAAATGTTGCTGTTTCATTGATGTTTCATTTTAAATCACTTCTCTTGATAGACCTTGAGTAAACAAATAACGCCAAAGGTATTTCCCCATGGAAGAGAGAAAAAAAAGATAAGATATAGAGAAAAGAGTGTCACTCCCACAAAATACTGTGTGTGTGTGTGTGTGTGTGTGTGTGTGTGTGTGTGTGTGTGTGTGTGTGTGTTTGCTTATTTGTTTTGGGGCAAGGTCTTATTGTAGCCCAAGCTTCCTTGAACTCATGGCAGTCCTTCTATATCTGTCTCCTGAGTGCTGAGATTAAATGCATCAACCACCATACCAAGTTCACACAATACTTTTTATTTAAAAGATCTCTATGCTTATAAATGTTTTTTTCAAAGCTAGCTTTTCTTTTGTTTTTCTGATAAATTGTTAATTTGATGGTAGTCACATGACTACTTTCTTCTTTTTTTTTAAGATGCCTCCATGGTCATCAGCCTGCCTGCTGCTTTGCCGCCGGAAGGAAAACTGTTCACGCTAGAACACATTTTACTTATTAATTTGCCTTCTTTAATTCAGCATAGTTCCCTTCGTGCAGCACTTAGAAGAAAAACAAATAATGAGAACACAATATGCAAACAAAGCCAAGTAAATAACAACCCACTAGCTGTCAAAATGACCATGACTCTCACAGCAAACCCAGTGGTCAAAATGTTGCTGTGATTTTTTTTTTAGAAAAACTGGACAGTGTACTATAAAGCCAAAATATCAGAGAATTTTCTTCCCACCCTATACTCTCATTTGGGGATAAAAATTTGGAAGTTCCGTTTTTAACCTGTGAATGCCACATACACACTTGCAAGCTGGATGAAGAATCACTTCTATTCTAGGAATTACATAGTGTCTTGGATAATACAAAGTCATATGTTCACTAACTTGATGTAGTTACACTTTGCTGTATCAACAAGACCAGACTCCTTGGTTGACAAGGGAGCATCTCAATGCTAAAGACATTTACCTTCCTAATATCTACAAGGATCGCATGCAGCTTCAATGAAATTCCACTGCAATGGGAATGAACTTCTTGGAAAACTTTTGTTACTAAACTCCAAATAATGCACATTTTGTAAAACAGACACCTTCATCTCCCTTATATTATTTTATAGGAACATTTTCATTTGCTTACTATAAGACCCATTCTACTTACATTAGATTTAGAAACCCAGAAAGTGAATAAAAGAACAGCCTTAGAAGATTAGTAAAGATAATTAAAAATATTTGCCAAACAGAAGCATGAAAAACAGCTAGAAAATAATTTCATGATTATTAAGCAAAAATTTAAATGTGTGAAGGAAAGGAAAAATTTCTAAGGGCAGGAATTCTCACAGGTACTCCTTTGAAAAACATGGAAAGCTAAGTGAAGGCTGCTACATCTTACAAAAATGTTTTGCCTCGGCTTACCAAACTTATGTATTAGAGACCCCTCACCATTTCAATGAGGTACTCATAGTCTCTTAAAGAAACAAGTATAAAGTTCTTACTAGAAATGTCTTTTTTAATAATAATCATATAAGAACTCATGCCATGCACTTTGAGTCTGAGAACTCCATGTAGTTGTTGGTTATAAACAATCCACCTTAAGAGACATGGCATTAACATGCACAGGGAGAGTTCATACAGAGCTTTGTCCATAGTGAATTATCTTTTGTGAATAAAAGGAGTGGTAGGAATGGCTTGGTGAGTGAGAAAAAGAAATACTCAGAATGAATAATGCTAACCTGTGAAAGAGCTCTCCTGGTAGCACACTACCTCAGGTACTATCAGTTTGTTTAATCAGGAGAGATAGAGACTGTTTTGTGCACTGTTCCCACCAGTGAATAATGTGATCAGAAGAAAGAGACAAGAATGTTCACTAGGGTTATCATTTTACTTGAGATTAGCAGGTATGGAAATCATTTTAACAAATGAGGACATCATTTCACTGAAATTTCTGTTTATTCCAGAGACCATTGCAGTCCTTGTTAAAGGAACTCTCTTTGTTTTTAGTGGGGATACTGCAAGGGATGTGTCTTTTCTCACAAAACCAGATAATCTGTTCAATGCCTGTGCACTCCTTTCTCTGGAATATTGTGCCATGAAGCTACCTAGACAGGAAACTGGAAAATTGCCTTTTTTCTTTAGACTACCTTAGAAGCATGTGTAGTCTGATTATATCTCTCTTCATTCCCATGGGATAAGAGCAGAATGCTAACAGTCTAAGAATACAGGAAATTGAAGTTTTGTCACCTGCAGAGGACTAAAAATGTGTCTAATATTTTCCCTTCCATGTTAAGAAAAGACCTCTTGTGTGTGTGTGTGAAAGAAAATTACCTTGCCTTCAGTAAGAGACATCTGGAAATATTCTTAACTATAGTCTCGCTGAATGACTCAGAAAGCTGATACCAATGTTTTTGTGATTTATTACAAAAATGCAGCAGAGTCTTTAAAGGATGTTTTCTTCCACTCTGCTATTTGCTTAGGGATCCGGATAAAACTGATAGCCAGAAACAGAAGTTTTCTTCAATGAGGGACATTTGCTTCCGGATATCTACATGCAGCATCAAAACAGGGCTGAAGCCAAATAACCCATGGGCTCTCAGACTTCTGGAAATGCCTTTAAGCTTATTTCTTATTGGTGTTTATAAGTCAAATTTGCCACAAGATTTTTGTGTTTTTTTTTTTAGCGTTTCACAACAGAACTGGTAGAAATGATCTTATTTCTCAAACCGTCAACCCTCAACAAAAGATTTTTTTGCCATATCCCAAGATCGCATACTGTGCAGGCAAAAAAATGCTACCACTGCAAAATAAGCCAATTTGCCTCAGAAATGAGACTAATGGAGGAACCTCTGTGTATTCTTGTCTTGAAGGCTTGTTAGAGTCTCCGTGGGGAGGAGAGATTCCCTGCTGATAGAATAGAAGCAGATCAGAGATGAATCATGAGCACAAAGGAAGATCATTTTGCCCAATGAGACATTCCTTACTTCTCTGCTCAGCCTGCAGCAAACCCGGTAACCACTGATGGAAGAGAAGCTAGGGCATGAGGACCAGGATGCATGGAGCCGTGATGATTTGATAACTCTATCTTCCTCCTTCAGTGATATGCCAGCAAGATGAGGACACAATACGGTAAGCACTGTATCATATCCAGGAATAGATAATGACATTCTAAAGGTACTATGAACAAAGATCTGAATCAGAACTAAACACGAAAAACAGAAAATAAGTAAATGTAAGAAGTTGACACAGCATTATTCAATGGTATACCTAGGCAGAATTATGAGTGAATTGGGCATGTGGTTTAAACATTTATTGCCCTTCCCCCCAATAATGGGATCATTTCTTCCAAACACAGATCAAGGAGCACTTCCTTAACAAAAGTGTCTAGCATTAGGAATCTTACACTTTCATTCATAATTGAAGACATTCTCCAAAGGTGAAAACAAAGCTCTAATGGGTTTGGATTGCTAAAATCCTCACATTAAAATTTAAGAATAAAATAAGCATAGGAAAATTGAACCTTCTGTAACTGCAAAGCAGGAAAGGAATCATGCACTCCAGCACAGGATGAAAAGAAAAGAAATACACTTGGTGCATCACAGCTGTCTTCCATTACATATAATTATCCATTCTCAGCCTCAGCCAGAGCTGAGGAACAAAAGCTTGGAAAGAACAATGTATGTAGATGTCAAATGGCACCACTTCCCTTCACCGATTTGGTCTTTTAGTTGTCCAAGTGGATAGAGCAAGAACAACCTGTTTCTGTGTTACTAGTTTGGTTTATTTTGCAAGCTTGCATAAAATGATGGCAAGTATATGAAAGTAGAGCTATATGGCTGTCAAAGAGGAAACCATAAGGTTTTTCTGCTTTAGAGGAACAATAATGATAAGTGCAAGTCTTTCCGTTGGAAATCAGCTATGAATAACCATCATGGTCATGTTTCTAAATGCATGACAACAAATAAGTCCATGAAATTAAAATTTAATCATCCAATCAAAATTTTTCAAATTCAAAATTACAATCTCAGAATTTTAGTTTATAAAGTCAAAGTATTCTCTTTTTTGTTATTTTTTTATTTGAGAGAGAGAGAGAGAGAGAGAGAGAGAGAGAGAGAAACATAGGGGAGTGGATAAGAAGAAGGATACACCAGGGCCTCTTGCAGCAGCTGTAAGTGAACTCCAGAGACATGTACCACTCTGTGTGTCCAGGTTTCTAGGAAGGCTTTGTAAGCAAGAAGCTTTAACCACTGAGCCACCTCCCTAGCCCTGTCACTTGCCTCTTTGCTCGTTAATCTTAACCTAGTAATCAGACCAACGTGTAACAGTTTCATGGTGTGAATATTCACTTAAGCCAAAATATTTTGTCATAAAGGTTTCAACAGTTTATAATTGGTTTCTATCAATAATAAGTTTTTTGTTTGTTTTTGTTTGTCTGTTTGTTTTAAAGAAAATAGTTGGTCTATGACTGCCATATTTAAACAATGTAGTGGGGAGTAAGTTCAATATATAGTTGATCATTGCAAAATTTAAGATGCTTTCTGTAGCATATTTAAGATGGTCCATGGCAACTGTAAGTACAACTTGAAATAAAATGCAGGTTAACAATTTTAAAACAGAGAGAAATTTTACTTAAATGTTACGTATGTCTTCAATGTGTAATTTCAATCTGGTCTTTCTTTCACCTGCATTGTGTCTCTGAACCATATCTGTCCTGTTGTTTTTAGGGTATCTTGCTGACCCTATTCATTTCTCTGCAAGAGGCACAACATTCTGCTGAACTAAGCAAAGATCCCAAAGGTTGCTGATACCAAATTGGTTCTGATGAAATTCCCTGCCTTTGCTTTACGACTCTAGCATGTAAGTATATTTGACATACTTCACCCCACCCTCCCACTCCCATGTTCAAAACATGGCTTTTCCAGATCCAAATAGCTCATTTTCACACCACAATGTCACCAGAAAAACAGAAGCAGTTAAGGAGGAAAGGCTTTCCATTGCTCTGTCTTGAAGCAAGGACATGATTCTCATACATCTGTCTGTTAAAGAAGAGAGAAGCAGGGATGGAGAGATGACTCAATCGGTTAAAGAAACTTTTTGGCAAACCCTGCTGGCCTGGGTTCAATTCCCCAGTGCCCATGTGAAGCCAGATGCACAAAGTGGTGAATGCATCTGGAGTTCATTCTCAGCAGCAGAAGACCCTGGCATACCAATTCTTGTGCTCTCTCTCTCTGTCCCCCCTCTCTCATAAATAAACACTTTTAAAAGAGAGAGAAATGAGATTCAAAAGGAATACAATGTCCTTCTCTTACCCTGCCTTATAAGAAGTAAATGTTTCCCTCTGCTACAAGTACCTACTCAGGGGTGAGCCCAGCACCAGTGACAAGAAGTCTAGAAATTGCCAAACTTGCTCACTCAGTCAGGACTCCTCTCTGGAGCTGAGCAGGAGGTTGCTTGGGTATCTCCCAATTACTGTGAGCAAAAGAAATCTCCTGGAAGAAAAAATCTCTGGTAAGTATCAGAATCATGAGTAGCAAAGTCTTGGATCCTGGTTCTCCAATTCACAGTTCCTTCCATCTCTCCACCAGTATTCACACCCAGAATATGGGGAAATAATAATACCTGCCTCGTGGCAGTTTTAGAAATGAAATGGCATGGTCTGTGCAAGGCACGAGAAACACTCCTGAAATATACACTTCAGACTGAAAGCGACATCTCCTAGCTTCTATGGCACCTTCACAAATGATGTAATGCCTACATAAAGAAAACCTGCTTGTCCTTACTTTATTCCTATGATGCTCCTCAGAGAAAAAAACATCTAAGGCAAAGAAACCAATGTCTTCCTAAATATATATTTGTAGATGAGTGCAGGCATTTCCACGCATATACAGTATTACTGCTCTACCCAAGTCTCCACAAATCAATAATTAAGGAGGGGATCTAGAATTCATGGAGCATTGTTATGTAATCAAAAATACACTGAACTTTGAATTTTCCTTTTTTCTGGAACATTAGTTTTTCATCTTTTCTGATGGTTTATTAAATTCCCTTTGAAGGATTAAAAAAGGTGCTTTCCCTTCTATTAGAATTTTATTTATATTCCTTCACGTCACTAAAGCATGTTTATTTTTATTCACCAAGATACCTAACTTACACAATATTACCTCTTTCTCCCTGTGGACCTAATTCTAAAAATAATAATAATAAGTTTCTACATTTGAACTTGGCATTAGGGAAAGTTTTGTTTTCTAAATGCAACTTTACAAAGTATGAGAGGAAAAGCAAGTTAAATTGGGTATGTGCTATTCTTTCACAGAGTTGAGAACTACAAGAAGACAGTCATTGTGGTAAACATCTCGTGGCGGGGAAGAATTTAACAAACTGACTAGTTCAAACTGATTGTGACTCAGGTCTTAAGTATTTCTAGATTCTTCTACTTGAGAGTGGATCAATCCATCTGTCACCGAAACACCTTGTCCCTGAAGCTCAACAGCCTTAGAATCAGAGAAAGAGTGAAAGAAAACCACCTCGATTTCTTTCAATTCATGACCCACTGATTTTGGACACAGGAGCGTTTCTTTATGTCTCTGCTCTGCTAGCCACAATATGAGACTTCAGGTTGAGTTCAGGTCTCTCTGGACCACATTTTATTACAACTCTTTTATAAGATAGGATCCTAAGATCTCACTGTTTTCTGAGACGTGTGATTACATGTACCCTCGTCTGGGGAATTTTCTGACTTTAAACACATGCTGGTTTCCATGACTTCTCCTTCCCAGCACCCCCTCTGCTTCTGCTCAGCCCATCCCCCACCTAATATCATTGTAAGAAGACCCAGACCTGGGGGAACACAGAACCTTCCCAGAATCATCTGTGTGCTTTGAAAAGGAAGTGACCCCCAAGGATGCTGGGGGGCACAATGTGTGGATTGATAAATCTGGTCTGTACTTTCCAACTCTGTCCGGGTTTCATTTCCTCTGCTGCTGTCTGACTCATTCTGGAAGCCTGGGGGCGGGTAACAGGACAAAAGCCATTTCTTTCATTGTTACAACTTTTATGACCTTCACTCTGAAGTCTGCCACTTGAGAAAGATTTCCTTTTCCTAACAACTAGTCACTCCCCCTCAAGACCTCAACATGATATTAAGCGAACCCAGTGAAGGACAAATTCTACTTAGTTAGAAATCCAAAATTAAATCCACCCTTATGGAGGTGCAAGTGGGGGAGTGTTGGGCATTTAAATGCAGGCGAGTTTCCAGGTTGTAACACTCACATTATCAGTAAGCTCCCAGGACAAATCAAGGCATTGGCCCTTCCAAAGTCTTAATTAATTCAATAGCCAGAGCAAGAGAGGTTCAGCAACTCCCAGGACACTGGGAATTCCAAAGCACTGCTTTCCACTTTAAAATCTTAAGGGAACCAATAGTAAAGTACAGCCTTTACATTGAAAACCATGGAAATGCCAGGCATGGTGGCATAAGCCTTTAATCTCAGCACTTGGAGGCAGAGGTAGGAGGATAGCTGTGAGTTCGAGGCCAGCCTGAGACTACATAGTGAATTCCAGGTCAGCCTGGGCTAGAGCGAGACCCTACCTCAAACCCCCCCCCAAAAAAAAAAAAGGAAAAACTGAATGAAACAAAAGACACTGTTGTTCTTTTCTGTTTCTTGAGATAAATATAAATAATATCCTGTTATACTTACATGAAATTCACTACCCTGCTTAAAACAGTCTAGAGGGAAATACTGAGAAGCCACCTCACCTGTAAATATTAAATTGTGAGGTTGAAGACTGAATCAGTCAGCCTCTCTCTCCCCTCAGCCCACCCCCACCTCTCCAGGGAGCTCAGGTACCTCTGTCAGAGGCTAGGCGATTTATTGTGCTACTGTACTTAAATCTCCCTCTGGAGATATCCAATTCTATCCTATCTCTTCCTTCGAAAAGAAAATAGATGGTCTGGCTAAACTGCTAGATCTTCTGGATTCTCCACAGATTTCAGCCCATGAACTGAAATTCTAGCTGAAACAACATCAAAGACATGCATTCCACTCTTTTTTAAATCTAGACTGATAGTCTAAGAGAGTGTTTTATCACTTCTAATGTGCTTGGGACCAAGGAAACCTCTTCTTAAACGCGAATAAATAAATGTAGAAAAACAACCTACAAAAAGATATTCTGAATATTTGAGTCATGGAAAGGGCCCAATACAAAACTGACATAAAGGAATGTTTCTTGTAAAATCTATACTCATTATGTATGTTTCTAAAAGAAGACAAGGAATTATGGGAAATGCTTTAAAAGGAAGAAAAAATTGAAGTGTGAATATATAACTTTTTTGTATTTTAATTGTTTGTGTTCAGGTAACTTCTATGGGCCAGGCCTTATGCTAAATAAATAATATTTCAATTGAGTTACTGAATATAATAATGAACATTATTACTAATAAATATTCCTTGTTTGGTTTTGTTCTATTGTTTGAGATAGGGTCTTGCTGAGAGGCCTAGAATAGCCTAGAACTGGCAATCCCCTTGTATTCATCCCCAAATATTATGAGTGTAGATGTTTATCATCATGCTTGGCCAACATACATACTTTTATTTGTTATACAGTAAAGAAAAATGAGAGCCTTAAAAATAAGATAACAACAAAATAAGCTACAAATCTAAGGCTTAGATTGATGCTAAATTTTCTCAGTCACTCTAATAATATTCACCACATACACCTTTGGAAATTCAGAGGAGACACTCTATCATGCATGGCTATAATTACTGAATGTGTAGCATTAGCAACAGTTATAAGCTACGCTCCTTCCATTCTGCATTTTCAAAGGAAACTTCTAGAGGAAATAGGAACTAAGAAATTGCATCAGGTTAAATATTAAAATGTATGCACTGTATCAAACTGTGGCATTATTAAGAAAAGTTACTTATGACAACTATAATATTCTTAGCAAATACTGAACACACAATAGGAACTAAATAAATGCTTTCCAGGTCATTGTTCATTAATATAGTTGTATTTATTTGTTAATAAATTGAGTAACGTTGTCTTCATAAATGGCTGTGATGTGAAAGATTGTTAGGTAGTTCATTAAATTTCATTTCAAATTCCTGTCTTTAATGTGCTTTTTATTTTTGTGAAAGTGCATTGTGTGTGTGCAGTTGAGCTCCGTGTGTGTGTGTGTGTGTGTGTGTGTGTGTGTGTGTGTGCAGCAGAGCTCATCCTGTGTAGTGGCAGAGTAGTACAACCTTGGATTTCCTCCACTATTGCTATTCCAATGATTCTTCCTTGAGACATTGTCTCTCACTGAGCCAGAACCTGCCATTTGGCCACCAACCTGGCTAACCAGCAAGCCCAGGATTCCATGCACATGTGGTCATGCACAACTCTTTACATGGGTTCAATGTTCAAACCCAGGTCCTCATGCGTTCACAGCAAGCAGGCTTCCCTGCTGAGCCATCTCCCCTTCCCCCAGCTCTACAGTACAGTGCTTTGATTTGCTTTGTGACAGGATCTCATGTGTCTTAGGATAATAGCCTGAATTTGCCATGCAGATGAGGGTGACTTTGAACTTCTGATCCTCCTGCCTCCACCTCCCTAGGGCTGAGCTAATTGGTGTGGGTCTTCATGCTTGGTTTTTATGTGGTGCTTACGATTGAACCCAAGGCTTCATGCAAGCCCGACAGTCATTCTGAGCCTGAGCGACATCCCCAAGCTAACACATCTTTAAAACCCAATATAAAACCAATTTTAAAACATAAAGCATAATTTACTTCATAGTTTGCAGTATAACAGTAAGGATGTGTTTGTTAATAACGCATGATGTGTAATCTAAAATGAAGTATTAACAGATAACACCATGAGCACTAAGCGTGTGGGGTCAAGGAAGTCTCTGAAAATCCTTTCACATGTTTTCACACATTTAATGACTGTGTGTTTATTTTTACCTTAAGAATTATATGACTAAGTTCAAAAACATTTATTTTAAAAAGCTGAAGAAAAACTTTCTTAATAGAATTAATTACCAGATTAGTTAACAGAATTATTATCAATTATTGTAAGTGATTCTATCATATGTCAGAGCAAAATCTCATGTAAATTCAAGCATGAAGATTAATGGTTGTCAAATTCTTTCTTCCCAGAGCTCAGAGTGTCAATCAGTGGTAAAGAGCTTGATTACTATGCACAAGCCTTGGGATTAATCTCTGCACAGCAAACTGTCATTGAAATGAAGAAACCTGAGACACTACAAACCGAATGTCTTTAGCCTTTAAAACTTACTTTAGGAGCCTGCAGTGGTGGTACACACCTTTAATCCCAGTACTCCGGAGGCAGAGATAGGAGGATCATCATGAGTTCATGGCCAGCCTGAGACTACATAATGAATTCCAGGGCTAGAGTGAGACCCTACCTCGAAAAAAGAAAACAAAAACAAAACAAAACAAAAAAAAAAAAAAGAACTTACTTTAGATGCAAACAACTCTATATCCTAAATGGGTCCTCATCTGCATCAATTTCAGAATGAACAAGTTCATGAGTCTATTAACAGAATAGAGCTCTGACATATGTTAGAAACCAGGCATATGGGGAAGTCTCAGTAGTGTAGACCTGCACCACAAGGCTTAGCCATAAGTGGTCTGAAAAGTCAAAAAAAAAGAGAGAATGGTAATAATACTTAGAAATAAAGGTTAACATAAATATTGGTTAAATAACTTGAGTCAAAGGTGTGCGCAGTTGACAGCAATCTTGGCATTGTCACATAGGGATTAACGTTGAAACCACAGGGACAAGAAATGACTGGAGGAGGAAAAAAGGTGACATCATCATCTCAAGGAATCGGTGGTAGGTTCAACCTAGATAAGCCATTCCTCTGCCCAGAATTTCGGGACATGTGGGTGAGGAAATTCAGATGAAGTCAAATGACTCGAAGAAGACTAAAACAAGAAACTGGAAGCAAAGCAAATTAAGCAATCTTAAAATAAATACAAATCCTGAAAGTATTGTGATGACATCATAATATAAATGATTATCAAAGGCAAACTGGAAAAAAAATTCAATAGCTAAAGTAACTTGTTTTCACTGGTTAGGAACTTTCAAAACTAGAAAAGAAACAAAATCAAAATGCACGTGTTCCAAACAATTTATGGAAGTATTTGCAAAACATTCACCAGTCCAAAAACAGACTACAGAGAAGGTTATGGTACCAATTGAAAAACCATCAGAATTCAGGCCAAGTATCTGGCTGACTCCACACTTCAGAGCTTTCAGACAACTGGGTTTCAGGAAGACAAAACGTTACAGGGAGAATCATGGGAATGTGTCCCACATGGAGATTCAAAGATGAATCAAAGTGGAAAAAAAAATCACTTTACCTGTCAAATGTGAGGAACCAGCCACTGGGAGAATAAAGTGGCACTATTAATAAAACTTCATATATATAACCTTTACAACGTAGACTACCCTTCTTAAGAGACAAATTTTGTTTTTACTTGAAATCAATCACTATTTGCCAAATGAACACTATATCAGCACATTAAATAGAAGCCTGAGCACCAAGGAACAATTCAGTTGAGGCAAAAAATGACTTATTCAGATGAGATAGGATACTTCCAAGGAGATATGGGCATTGACACACGTGACTTTCATACCATACACACAGAAAAATAACCACAAGGAGAACCGGGCTGAATACTAGGCTATCCATGGTCCCCTGCCACAAGGACTGATCCAGATAACCCATGGAGGAGGATATCCAGCTGACTGGGGATGGGGGGCATTGGGGAATTGGGGATAACAACTCATTGTTGGCCCACTCAATAATGTAACTCATTATGGACAATAAAAAAGCAATAAATGTGGAAAAAATAATCACAAGCATGAATGTAAGACAAGAAAGGTAAAAGACAATTCAATAATCTATAAAAAAATAATCTATAAAAATTATTTCCAGCAACCAGGGTTTATATTTTGAAAAAGCACATCAAAAAAGTTAGATGGGGGCTGGTGAGATGGCTCAGCGGTTAAGGCACTTGCCTCCAGTGCCTAAGGCCCTGGGTTCAATTCCCCAGTACCCACATAGGCCAGACCCACAAGGTGGTGGCCCTGATGTGCTCTCTCTCTCTCTCTCTCTCTCTCTCTCTCTCTCTCTCTCTGTCTCTGTCTCTCTCTCTCCCTCTCTCTCTGTATCTCTCTGCTTGAAAATAAATAAATAAAACATTTAAAAAATAAGTTAGATGGTGACATGTATGTATAAAATTTTCATGAAAAAGGGTATCTGATATCATTAAAATGCCTAAAGTGAATAAACAAACAAGATAGTCTAAGATACTAAAGAAAACTCCTCTGCAGAAATTAAAGCTAAACAAAAAGAAATTAAAGCTAAATAAACTTTAGCAATATAGGCATAATTATAACTTATTTGATGAAGATCAACTCACATGATTATATTAAAGAGTCTTCTAGGATTACTTGAAGTGTTACACAGCCTTTAATAAGCTCAACTAAGTCTATGCAAATAGGCATAACAGGGAATTAGAAACTAGAATTTAGCTACACACATTATCAGTGATTGTTGAAATAAAATAGTAATATCATTCAATGTGGGAAATAGCTAAACCACATGAAAATTTCACATTCCAAAAAGAAATCAAGCAAATCTGAAATAAGCCAATCTCTGGCATAAGTGTCTACAATAAATTAAAAAATAAAATTACCATACTGACATTTTTAAGATAATAAGGCTTGATAATAAAGGTAACTGTGAGAAACTAGTCAAGAGCAGGTTCATGTGTGCTGTACAAATGTACACACTGTGAACACTCTGGTATATTCCATGCAGAAGACATGTGATCGAACCAAGTAAAGGAGGTGTCATTGGGGACAGATCCTGGGGTCCATACCTAAGGGGTGACTGGGTGCAGATCTGAATTCCAGCCTAAATGTATGCAGAGAGGTCTTAGCTCTGGGGGTGCTGCTTGCTGCCTTTTTGTGCTTGCTGCTTTTGATTTTTACAGGCTGTCTGGTTGTTTCTCTCTACTTGGATGTATGGAATCAGCTTCTTACACCACTGATGGAACTTCCTCTGGATCTGTAAGCTTGAAATAAATACCTTCCTCCCCTAAAATGTGCTTGGTTCGGATGTTTATCCCAGCAACGGGACAATGAGTATTACACATACTATTTAAAGTCAATATCTGAATACCCAAGAAATGAGCTCCGCAGCGGGAAGATTTTTACCAATACTGGACCAAAGGGTACAAAACAATGTCCAGCCCTTAGAAGCTATGGGATACAGTGTACTTAATGAATGAGTGGATGAGTGAGAATGATAAATAGAAAATCAAATTAGCATACTGACATTTTAAGACAATTAGGCTTGATGGTTGAGAGCATATTTACATTATATTTTAAAGTATACTAAATATAAAATTTAAAAGAAAAAGGAAAGGAATTCTGTGGAGATTTAAGATCTTCAAAAATGTATCTTCAGAGAACAAGCAATCCTAATGTGCAATCAAAAATCTGCATATGATAGAAAAGTATAAAAATAACAATAATTAATTAATGAACACAGCTATTACTTTAAAGAAATCTTAAATCCCAGAAAGAAAAGGAAAATAAAACTAGCTGATCTGAACATGGTGGTGGCACTACTCTACCTAACCAGATACAAAATGAGTTCCAGGCTAGCCAAGGTTACAAGAAAAAACAACAAAAAAAGACCTTTCCACAAAATACTACTAATAATAGATAAATCCAGTTAAACAAAAAAAAAAAAAACATTTAACCAAGTTAGCACATTGACTTAGTATACAAATGGTCAAATGAATATTTAAATATATCCTTAAAAACAAGAAAAGTGAAGTCAGGTAATGTGGTGATGCACACCTTTAATCCCAGCACTTGGGAGGCAGAGGTCAGAGGATTTCCCTGAGTTCAAGTCTGAGGCTACCCTGAACTTCACAGTGAATTCCAGGTCAGCCTGGGCTAAAGCGAGACCCTACCTCAAAAAACAAAACAAATCAAAACAAGCAAAAAAACAAAAAAAAAGTAACTCTTGCATAGTACAAAACATAATTTCAACCTAAACTTTGAAATAAAAGTGAGCTCCTTGGACATTTCGTAATAGAATCTTGACTATAAAAGATCTTAGAATATCCCTACATACCTCTTTAAATAGAGTTAAAAATTGTCTTTGAAAGCAACACCCATGGACCACTTTTACATTCTTACAAGGAAATATCAGGTAGTCACTGAAAATGGTGGATGAAGGGAGGAATCTCCGATAGGCAGTATACTAAAATATGAAAGGTAAAAATATAGCAACTGTACAAAAATTGCCTGAAAAAGCTTTAGAATTTTATCCCCCATTGAAACATTTATAACCATTCAACCTCACAACGTGTTTCACTAAGAACCTTGGGATGATCAGGTTTGGGTCCAGTGTTCTGGTCTCTGACACATACATACTGCATTCCAGTAATGGTGTTTCCTAGGCACACCCTCACTGGACATTAACAATCTTCCTGAAGATTTCTTTTGCTGTAGGACCATGTTCTGTTCCCTTGTGCATGTTATTACTCTGGAATGTTCTTGTTTAAAACAGAAATGTGAACAATATGCTAATGCTAAGTAACTCAGGCTTAGTCACCATCCAAACTAAATACACACAAACATATCTTCCATCTGAGTCTCAAGCCTCAGCAAACCTCTGCATCTGAAGGAGACTAATGACAACTGGGATTGGTTTTCATGATTGCATAATGCGCACCTGAATTTCAACTACTTTTAAAATAGCCAGCTAAAATAAATGAACAAATGACTTTTTCACTGACAAAATAGTATCCAGAGAATAGGTAAACTAAACAGAAGAGATGGGGTACTTCACACAGTACTTTCCTAAATCACACATAAAGTAGCAGGATATTCTTTTGGGCTCTTTGGGCCAAGAAGACTGAAGACTGAAAGGTTCAGGTTAAAATACTTATTTGCTGGGCTGGCAAAATGGCTCAGCTATGCAGGCATTTGCCTGCAAAGCTGAAGGACCTCAGTTTGATCCCCCAGTACCTGAGTAAAGCCAGATGCACAAGATGGCACATGTGTCTGGAGTTCATATGCAGTGGCTGGAGACCCTGACACACCCATTCTCTCTATGTCTGCTTCTTTGTCCATCTTGCTCTCTCTTAAATAAATAAAATATTAAAAACTGTTTGCCTACAGAATGAACAGATAATAAGAATGATTTCTAAAAGAATCCTGCACGTGACACAGACTACAAGGTAACTAACCATCAGAGTTAGATATTTGTTAGATATTTGTTTGTGGATTTTGTCATTTCAATGTGAAGAAAAGCTGATCACTATATTTAATTCAGAAGTGTCAGGAACCAGGCATGGTGGTGTGTATCTTTAATCTCAGCACTCAGGAGGCAGAAGTAGGAGGATCACTGAGAGTTTAAGGCCAGTTTGGGACTACAGAATAAGCGTCAGGACAGGAAAAAAAAAGATTTGGGACTGGTGTAATTGCTCAGTGGTTAAGGCATCTGCCTGCAAAGCCTAATGACCAGGTTCAATTCCCAATTACCCACGTACAGCCAGATGCACATGCATGTGGAGTTCCTTTGTAGTGGCTAGAGGCCCTGGTGCTCCAATTCTCTCTCTCTCTCTCTCTCTCTCTCTCTCTCTCTCTCTCTCTCTCTCTCTCTCTCTCTCTCTCCATCTCTGCTTGCATAAGTTGCTGGAATTGTTCACTGTACTGGCCCTACAAGCTGTCTTAATTGGGGGTTCTACCACACTTCCATGGAAGCCTTTTAAAATAAACAAAACAACATGTATAACCAAGCTCTTCTCTGTCTTCAATTCCACTTCATCAAAACTGTTAAAGAACAAAACTGAAGAATGTCAAGTGACTATTTCTAAAGCCTTATGTTAAGACAGGTAGGATAGGAGAAACCATATACCTGATCTTGGAGCATGTGTGACAGGGATGTGTATGTCAGTCTGCGCATGTGTCCTGGCAACAAGCAGGTTGGGGAATAGCATCCTCTCTTTCTATTCAATTTCAGATATCTTCCCACGCATGCGCTGACTTCCACGGAGGTTAGGCAAATATAAGTGAAACTCAAGGAGCCATTTTTTTTTACCTTATAAAAATGCATGAACATCATGACCACATGCTTTCATTCATTTTCAAAAAAGGAACTAAATACCATCTGTGCACGATGGTCTAATTAGAGGATTAGAACCACAGACGCTTTCACGTCACATGTTTGAGCACATGGCCCTTTGACCACAGCCTGGAAAAAGAACACAAGTGAACAATGGAAAGGTGGGGAGACGTGTCCTTTGGAGGCAGGACTGACAGCAAGAGTACAGTGTCCCCAGGGAGCTGAGCTGTCTGCACTCCTCTCCTTGGTGAGCACACCTGCCCGGCCCGGGCATCACATGAATCAGGTTTGAGTAAGTTCAAACAAAGTTTTATAGAGCCCTGGTTTTTACAGTCTAGAGCATACTGTGGGGACTTTTTCCCTTTAATTTGGTGCCTAGAATAGAAAAATCAAATGATAATTAAGATTTGTTCTGCAAAGAAAGGAAATGTATTGTAGTTCTCCCTCTAGAATAAGGCACACCTGGCTCTGGATGACAGAGAGAACAGAACACAGAATGCCTGCAGAGGCCACACAGTTTTATATCTACTAAATAACAGAAGGCCCATTAATAAGTTTGAGTTCATATAAAAAAATCAAAATACCCCATGTCTATTACCAAATAGGGCTAGCTTGTTTGTCGGTAATTCTAGCCAAAGTACTATACTAAGATCACTTCTAACTCTAAAGACAATGCAATCTAACATGATGTAAATCTACTCAGTCCGATTACCTAACATCAGATTGAAGCCTACAGAGCTTTTCAAGATTTCAACAATTAAATTTATCTGCAAACCAACAGCGGTACAACTGTCTTGTAACTCATAACTATAATGAAGCGGACACTATAAATTAAAAAAAATAATAATAAAAGAAAAGGTTTCACTTGAGAAAATGTGGGTGAGGTGTAAACACGAACTCACTAGGACTTTTCCTGCACAGCACAGGGAGAAAAATGAAATCATCAAACTGGTCATTGTTGACTCACTAAAGAAAGGACAGAACAAATCAGACTGCAGAAATAGCTCCAGACATAAAAGAGAGTTATTTTACGTTAAAAATTGAATGAACCATCAAGAACAGCACCAGTTAAATAGCCCCATTAGCGAACCACTGATCTCTCAGCCCTCGTGGTACCTTGAGACCTGGAGCCATTTTTCTGCCTCTACCCCAACCACAGTATTCCATACCAACTCCACACCAGGAGGGACCAGTCAGCTAAGAGCAGCTATTTATGTCACGGTTTCAGCAATATGGAATCTTGTCCAGCTGGAAATAACTTCAGGCATTTGGAGTCCAAACCAGCTCTCTAACTAGGTCTCCTCAAGTCAAATTAGGTCTCTGCAGAATGGAGCCCTCATTTAAATACAGCTTAGAGAATGTGGAATGATAAGGTATCCTTTCAGTGGTCAGACCCCGCCGCTTGCTTATGGACTGCTGAGCTCCCTTGGATGGTGGGGGCCGCACTTCTAAGTATTGGCAGCTGCAACAATTTCATATTGTCAACAGATGCCAGGATGCTGCTTACTCAGCGCGGGACTGGCTGCCAGTGAGGATCAGGGCTTCAGGCTGCAGCAAATTAATCCCAGCAGAGAGGACGTTTATTTGTTTCTCTAATAGTGGGAAGAAATATTGATGAGTGGATTCTGAGGGCTAGGAAGAACAAAGGAGCCTTGTCCATCTTCCGTCAACTCGGTTCAGCATCTCCAACTTGGCGGGAAGGTGTACTGGGGGCCCCTTTCAACTTGCACCCCCTTTGAAATATTCACCTCAAAACTCCCCTTTGCTCAACAAACAGAAAGCACTTGATTCTGTCTCTGTTAGGGTGGAGGTATTTATCCAGCACTAAAACGTTGGAGGAAAATCATAAAAATGTCACTAAAAATGGCAAAAAGCAATAACCAAGAGCATTTTCATTTTATTGTCTCATATTGAAAAATATGATTATTTTTAGAGACACGGCATTTTATGTAGTTAGTTGTTCCTGAGTTTGGCCATAATGAGCTGCTTTCCTAACTGAAGTCACTACTTTCTAGATCCTTCCTTTATATACTACTTAAAATTCATCCTCCCAGAGAATAAAAGGTGGCAGGTCTTATTAATGGTTGCCGAGGGCTATGGTCCACAACAAAAAACACCCCCAGGAAAAGGAAAGACTGAGAAGGAAAGAGAAAAGCTTTCCAGTTGTTTGCCTAGAAATGCCACTGAACCTGGTTCATGGGCTCCCAAAAGAGAAGTGCTTACTCAACATTTGAGTGTTACTAATTTGATATGATACTTGTTACTGTCATAGAGCAAATGAAAATTAAATAATCATACCAATAGAAATGATTGATTTTAGCTTTAAAATATCTTATTGTTTATTTGAAAGACAGAGAGAGAGAGAGAGAGAGAGAGAGAGAGAGAGAGAGAGAGAGAGAGAGAGAGCAAACAGGTGCCCAGGGCCTCCAGGCACTGCAAACGAACTCCAGACACATGTGCCACCTTGTGTATCTGGCTTTACTTGGGTACTGGGGAATCAAACTTGAGTCCTTCTGCTTTGCAGGCAAACACCTTAACCACTGAGTCATCTCCCCAGCCCTAATTTTAATTTCAGTTGTTAGATGGATAGTGATAGCCCATGCATTTCAGGGTAAATTTTATGTCTTTTATATTTTTTTTATTTCTTTGTAAGAAGAGAGAGAGAGACACACACACACACAGAAGGTACAATAGAGCCTCCAGCTTCTGCAAATGAACTCCAGATGCATGTGCCACTTTTGTGCATCTGGCTTTATGTGAGTACTGGGTAATGTTAGGCTTTGCAGGCAAGTACCATAACCACAGAGCCATTCATCCAGTCCCAAATTTTTATGTCTTTGATTTGAGATTTATGTGCATTTGAGACTTGTTTCTCATCTACTTAAAAGATAACAGAATTTAAAAAGTGATTCTAAAGGCAGACATAAAAGATTGCAATGAGATCCAGGTCACTCAGGATTATTTAGTGAGTTAAAAACCAACAAGGGCTATAGACAGGGGTGCTTGTCCCAAAACAATCAAACAAACAAATACATAGAACTTTAGGCATAATTTCTTATCTTTGATTTTAAAGTTCTCCAATCTTACTTATAATAAATTTGGGACAACCACTTTACTCTTTAAAACCAGAGAAAGAGGGCTACTTGTGGAGATGTGTGTGAAAACAGAGCAGCCATGAATCTAGTTTGGAGGACAAATTTGATACGCTCTCTGGAATAATAAAGGTGAAAAGAGTAGATAAATCAATAGTAAATATATATATATATATATATATATATATATATATATATATATATATATATATATATATATGTAAAATAAGTTGAGCTTTGAAGTGGGAGCCTGCATTCAGCCCTTGACCAAGACCCTGGGGAGCCCCTGCGTGCTCAGAGCCCTCTGTGTTCTGTCTTATTCTGTCTTCAAGCTCACACCCTTTCTTCCTTCAAAACACAACAAGCTGCTTCTAGCTGACATTTCCAACCTCCAGCCATTCCTCTGAACGACCTGCCAAGTGCTGCTTTCCCATGGCATCTTTCTGCCACCCTCTCTGCATGGCACTCAGCTCTAACTTCTCTATTCTCAATTCTTTCCCTTCCTCTTTCTCCTCCACTGGCCTTCAAGTATTCCTTTACCTAACTAGGTCGCATATATTTAATGCCTCCACGCATTGGGTCCAAGACTTCAGTCTCTATTCTTCAGAACGTCATTGTTTCTTTACTTACCTCACTCATTTTGCCCAAAGGCTTAGAGGAAATATTTCTTAGTCTCTTTCCCTTAGAGACTGTCACTTTCCTTTGTCCCAACCTTTCCTCTCACCTGTTCCTCTTCATGGCTCAGTACTAAAACAAAACATGTGTTTAGTTCCAACAGATTTTCTACTTGGCCATTCATGTTCAAGCTTTTAATCTACTTTCTGTTAGTAAAGCAACAACAAAAAAGCACGTAGGTGGCCCAAAGGAATGTGGAGATCCATAAAACATATTGCTAATTCTATGTGCTTCCCTGTTCACGCTGCACCTGCTTCCCTTCAGGCATTGGCTCTTTAATTGTCTAGAATTCTGGATTCATGGTTCTGAGTGCCATACATTTTAAGGATACAAAAGGTACCTATGAGTTTACTCAATATCATTCCACTATTGAAAGCCTGATTTCTTTCCCATATAATATCTGTAATTTTTTAGGTAGAGTTTAGGTTGAGGAAAGACTTCAGAGGACAAATGACCCATATATTTTGGGAATGTGGAGCCTGAAGCCCACAGAAGGACATGGTGGGCACAGTGTTTTACAGCAGAGCTCGGAGCTGACGAATACCCTGGATGTACAAAACCAGAGTGCCCGGAGGAGCCTTCGTCACTGGCCAGAACGCCTTTGGTCTTCTTGGATTTTAACTAGACAGGATAGAAGGGTAAAGGTAAATGGGAAGGGCTTCACACGAAGGACTGTTTGTGTGGCTAGTACCTGGTGACTGCACAATATTCTTTTATGTGTGTGTGTTTTGTTTCCTGTGTGTGTGTGTGTGTGCACACGTGTGTGTGTGCTCATAATGATGCCAGTCAGGAGAATATTAATTTTTCTCTAACATGTGTTTCCTGCACAGGTAGTAACTGTCCAATTATAATAAAGAAATTAATAGCAACAGACCTTTCCTAAGCTGTTGAGGAAGGAGTTTTGCTTGGAGATGTTCTAAGGGCAAGAAAGCCAGTAAGACCACTAAGGTTGGGGGAAGGGTCTACTTGGTAAAGAGCTTATGGACCAAGCGTGGGAACCTGAATTCCTTGCTCAGCTTCCAAGTGAAATTCATATGCAGAGGATCCCTAGGGCTTCCTAACCAGCTCAGAGGTCCAATCTGGTGAGCCAGCCCAGCCTGGGTTCCAAGAATAAAGTAGAAAGTTATTGAGGAAGACACCACCTGTTCACATATATGCTGGCACTTGTCTGTGCACTTGACCCACTCACAAACACATGCATAAAACACACACACACACACACACACACACACACACACACACACACACAGGAAAGGAGGGAGTGAAAGAGAGAGGGAGTTTAGAAGAGAGGGAGGGAGAACATAAGGCATTTCAGATAAGAAATAATGAGACCATGTCAGAGGGAAATCTCCTATCTTTCACTCTCACTGTGTGTGGCAGGGGGAGGGTGAAGCATGTGACATCTATCATGAAGCTCAAGTACATCTCTACTAATGTCACTTCAACCTCATCTAAACTCCAAATGATGTGAGAAAATCTTCATAATGGAAAAATAAGGACTCATAAAAGTCACTGAGTATTCTCAAAAATATTTCCTTTGAAGTAAAAATTCTCAGAATTCTACTTACCAAGGTGAGATTTTTCAATTTACACAAAATAAAGAAATGGCTGATTTTATAAGGCAATAATAACAACGACATTTAACACTGGAATATAGATGTGACAAGCAATATTAAAAGTCTTCTGGAGCTGGAGAGATGGCTCAGCAGTTAAGGTGTTTGCCTGCAAAGCCTAAGAACCCAGGTTTGATTCCCCAGGACCCACGTAAAGCCAGTTGCACAAAGTGGCTCAATAGTCTGGAGTTCATTTACAGTGGCTGGAGACCCTGGTGTGCTCATTGTCTATCTGCCTCTTTCTCTCTCTCTCTCTCTCTCTCTCTCTCTCTCTCTCTCTCTCTCTCTCTCTCTCTCTCAAATAAATAAAATATTTAGAAAGTGTCTTACAATATGGATCAACTAATTTAATATTTATATCAATATTATGAGGTAACTACCATTTTATAGAATAGCAAAATGAGAGATACATTTAATCACATGTTCCAAATGAGATATTTACAAAGTGGGTAAGTGTGGGATTTGAACTTCATTAGTCAGTCTATAAATATAATTCAGTATTTACCTGGAGAATAACATGACGGGGTTAAGTACAAGCTCATATTTTTGCAAAATGTCTTTTAACATTTACAAGGCCAGATGTTTCCTCTCAGTTTTGTTTGTAAAATGTCCACTTCTAAAAGACAGGTCCAAATTCAATTCATACAATTTTGTTTTTTTTTTTTACAATGAGGACCTACACCTAACAAACTAGTCTCATATGATTGTAGCATAGATATGAGAATATCTTTTAGGGAAAAGTAAATACTAAGAAAGCTGATTGTAAAAATAAAACTCTTATTTTCAGACTCTTTAACTCAATTTAATATACTGGCCACACATTCAATTAACCTCCACTCCTTAAAAGTTGAACTATTACACTTGAAAATCCTTTTACCAGATGAAAGAAGGAAGGACGCTCCAGGAAAGATGGCTTCTTGGATAAGATTGCTTGCTGAACAAACACTACGTCCTGAGTTCAATCCCCTGCACCAACGTTAAGAAGCTCAGTGTGGCTTTGCGTGTCTATAACTCCAGTGGTGAGGCGGGCAGAGGCAGGAGGAGGGTTGGAGTGCAATGGCCAGCCAGGCTCACCATAAAACCATATTCTCCAGGTTTAGTGAGAAACTCTGTCTCCGGGAAATATTCAGAAGAAGAAAAGAGGACACCTGACATGTCCATCTCTGGCCTCTGCACATGTGTGCATGAGATGATGCATCTGTTTGCACACCCATGCATGCACCCACACCCACACATGCACACACACATGCAAGTGCATACACCATACACACATATACACACACGCATATGCACAAACATCCTCACACATGTGCAAGAGCATAAACTGCACACATAAGAAAACATACTGCACATGCACCCAAAAATATAATAAACATCATCATTCTTTATGTGAGCATTACTAGATGCTCTCATAAGTGAACCTGTAAAGGAGTGTGTGTGTTGTGGTCAGCTTTCTAGTTGCTGCGCAGAAAGAACCCAAGCAAAATGGCTTGTGGAGGAATGGGTTTATTAGGCTTACGGACTGGAGGGGAGACTCCATCCTGGCAGGGAAAACGATGGCACGAGCAGAGATCACCTCCGCCCCAGCACTGGAAACAGCGGCAGGAAGGTGTGCCAAATACTGGCAAGGGGAAGCTGGTTTATAACCCCATAAGCCCGCCCCCAACAGCACAGCTCCATTGAGGTTGTAAAATCCAAACTGCCATCAGCTGAGGATTACCCAGAACACATTCATTGGTTTGTGGGGGACACCTGGATCAAACCATGACAGTGTGAAATACGCAAATCCACACATAAAGTGCACATGTTGAATGATTTATTCATACAAACTCAAAACAATCAAGACCGACGGCAGTTACTTGTCTGTGTATGTAGTGCAGAGTTAAAGCAGTGCGACTCTGAGAGGGAAGAGAGAGGACAGTGATGGACAGTTTCAGGGGATCCAGGGTTGCTGATGCACACCCTACTTGTCATTCTGTATTATGGTGCATGGAAGGACTTAATTTTAGCTGGCTATATATATTGGCAATTTTCTATATTTCAAAGTGGAGGACATGATAGGACATTTAAAAGTGGAGGAGGGGACAGAAGAATGGGATGGTGAGAGGCTGGACAGGTATGTATGAGCCAGGATTCTGGATATGCAGAGCCCAGGCTGAGGGTAACTCAGAGGCAAATTCAACCAGCCTGGTGGCTTGAAATCGGAGTAAAATCGGATCAAAGCTCTTTCCAGTTCATGTAATGCTCAACACTCTCCTGAAGTGCTGAGGGGTCTGTGTGTGTGTCCTTATCATTGTTGCTTAGACAGGGTCTTTTAATGTGCATCGGCGGGCCTGGAACCTGCCATCTTCTTGCTTTGGCCTTCTATTGCTGCCCCGGACGCCATGGGCTACTGCACACAGATCTCCTAAAGATCTTAGCTTTCAAAAGTTTAGCATTCCATCACTGAATGCTGCTTCTGTAGTGGGGTTTCTGCTTTGCATTGTATTGGCACATGGAAAACTAATCTTCTTCCCAGGTTTTCACAAACACACACACACACACACACACACACACACACACACACACACACACCTTTCCAGAAAGCATTTGTAAATTCATTCATTTTGCTTTTGCCTAATAGATGGGAAGATCATAAGAACATTGCATTGCACAAATTATTTAACTTCAAGTAAAAATATGCTAAATAGGGTATTTTTAATTTAATAAATTTGATATTTATTAAAATCTTACCTTATACCCAGGGTAATTTGACACCTGAGACTTATGGAATTTTCCCTATACTAATTCATCCTTTTGAGAATTCAGTTTTGATTAATTTAAAAGTTTTTTTTTTTAGAAGTTCAGAATCAAAGACTTTATGGTATTAAACTTTAGAACTTTACTTTGTTGTTTTTTTTAAATTATTTTGGACCTAAGACTTTATTTTGATGGGGAGAAGGGAGAGGAAGAGTGAGAATAGAGAGACAAAGAAGAGAAGGAAGACATCGAAAAGGGGTGTGTCACCAGAAAGAGCTTTAGAACTTTTTGATAACAAAAACTTTCATTTATCTCCTTAACAAGGTGCTCCCGTAGACAACTTTGTGATTGACTAAATAAACTATTTTATTCCCCGAGATTAAATCAGAGGGATTTTAATATGAACACTGTGTCAATGGTTGGTACTGCTCGACAAATTGTTATAGGTATGTGGGTTTTCATTCTTAAGTCAGATATCTGGGAAGAAAAATTCAAACTATGGCAGGTGCTACAAAAGCTGAGAATGCAAGCTTTTTATGGAAGCACATGAAACGCCTTATAAAAATATCCTTAAACAAGTGTGACTTCAAATATTCCCGGTTTTTGCCCAAAGCACACCCAGAGACACACACCATTTTTACAATGTCAGTTGAGTTAAACTTAAGCATGCATTTGAACCTTCAAAATGAACCCTGTTAGCAAACAAACATGTTAAAGAAGTCCTCTCTCCACCTTGAAACAGTAGTTCTTTACATTTCCTGAAGCCCTCTGGCTTCCTTTCTTGTCCTGACTTCAAAGAGGTACATAAGCTTAGATCAATTTTGCAGCAGAGTACTGCAGTGATGAGAAACAAGAACTGGCTCTGTCTCAGGTCATGGTGAACTCACCTCTGAACATACTAGAAACTGTACAGGTCTTATAAAAATTCCTGTCGGTAACCATAAAATACCCAGCCATTGCATTAAGATTGATTTAAGACCCATGAGTCATATGAAAGAGTCGCCTTTCACCCCTTGATGTTGCTGGTGTGTCATAGTAGATGGGACCCAATGCAAACAATGGCTCCTTGGAAGAGAACAGGGCTCCGGTGTCACTGCAGACCTGACGGTGTCTTCCCTGCACCTGCAGCTTCACTGTCAAGGTGGAGACCAGAGCCCTCACCTAGAGATCGGGGTTGTTTAAGAAAAAAGGAAGATGGCTCAATCAGCGAAGTGAGCGTGGAGACCCAGGAACTGTGTGCATGCTGGGTGTGTGGCACTTCTGCAAAACTGGCAGTGTGGAGGTGGAGGCAGAAGGAGCCCTGGGGTTTGCTGACTAGCTGAACTAACTGAACTGGTGAGCTCTGTTATCAGTAAGAGACTCTTTACCAAGAAATAAAGCAATCAAGAACGACACCCAAGAGCTGGAGAGAAGGCTCAGCGGTTAAGGTACTTGCCTCCAGTGCCTAAGGCCCCTGGTTCAATTCCCCAGTACCCACATAAACCAGACCCACAAGGTGGTGGTCCTGGTTCTCTCTCTCTCTCTCTCTCTCTCTCTCTCTCTCTCTCTCTCTCTCTCTCTCTCTCT